>QFEQ01000423.1:0-181149 GCA_003316335.1 Hemileccinum impolitum
ATCTTATCGACTGTGAGATGATCCCCGTCGTGGATTGGTTCGAATTCGTCTTCGGATCACAGATATGGGAGGAGAATACACAAACGTCGGTTGCATACAAGATGTTCGAGAACGCATATATCAATTTCTCTCACTGGGTATGCATGGACGCGAATATTGCTGGATCAACGCCAGGGAACGAATTACCGTCAGTCTTTGGTTCATGGTGTGTCATCGATGCTGACGATTTACCGTGTACATAGTTTGAACCAATGGACACTACGTCACTGGCAGAGGACGAGTGCAGTGCAGTGTTGCCGCCAACAACCCCGCGTCGACAAGATAATACCCATTTATTTCAAGGACACGTCTGGAGCCACGTCGGTGACATCAAGAATGTCACAGATTTTCATCTCTGACAAGGCTCGGAAATCGAAGAGTTCCGAGCCAGTTTTGAACTTCATCACTCGAAGGCACAAAGACATAACTAGCGGGAACTCTGGCTCGGATTCAGTGTCCCTTCCTTACATCGCCATCTTGGCGGACCTTGGTCGACCGCCATCGTTCTGTGTCACGTATCCGGAGCGAGACGTTGACGACCGCTGTCTCCGTATTTATGCTGCTGGTGTGGATACTACTACATATCCATTTTTAGTCAAGTACCCTGCGCTTCTGGAAACCCTCCAAAACCTGGTACGCCTGCAACAGATACCCGAAACAGAGAGACCCTACACGGTGTACCTGGATGCGCAGGTGAGGTTTGGCAGCACGGCCACACGCGAACATATGCTGTGGGAACATGGGAGGAATGTCCCGAAATACGAACCAAACCCACTTGACCGTGACAGTCGCACCCCGGACATTTTGGTCTAGTGTATTTGTGATGTCATACCTTAGAATATGTAATTGATGTACAAAATGCTCGAACACCTTTGCCGTGCACCTGGTCTGCCATTCAATGCCAATTTTCTCGCATGTGAAAATAGTAACGTTGTACTTCTGCCGAATGATGATGTTTACCCTTGCTAACACGGTACCATGCTTTTGTTGCAATGGGTGACTAGGTTCGTATCGCAAACTTTTGGGAATTGGGGATTTGCCGTGCCTGTCGTTGCCATGTGCTTCGGTCAGTCTGGGCTCTGCATCAAGTGACCTCATGCTCACCGCAAGAGGCTAGCCAGTAGAGTCGAGATGCCTTCCCATCAACCCGGAGAGAGGCGACAACCGGAGCACAAGGCCGGAGACAATGCTGGCCAAGCAGATACAGCGAGGACGCAACTGGGATGAGACCGGGAGGATCTTGTCAGATAGTGCGGCCTCGGTGGGTCGATCGAGGGCCACTGAATCTTTCCCCTTTCACCAACTACCCAGACTGGTCATAAGTCGGAAATCAAGTGAAACGGCTTCCGATGATACTGGAACCAATCGACATCCGTGCGGTCGTCGGACCAGCTTGTATCATTCTGATCCATGAGGATTTACCCGGTCCACGCGTAAACTACGATGTCGTTCGACCACTTTCCATCAACATTATGGCACAATCAAGCACCTCTATATCTACGCAATGGCCACGCGTTACGAATACTTGAACCTGCCCTCGCCGAAAGTCCACGTTCACGCCATGTTGGAAGTATCAGAGAAAGACTCCCCCGCTGAACACTGCGAAGCGAATAGTGAACGCACACCTCTACAGTTCCTGCATCGTGTCACGGCGCTATTAGCCCATTATGGCGTGGAAACCCATGGGTGGGTCCGTTTCCGCACTTGTTGAATATCCAATACGACTGCATGCCAGGATTACGCCCATCCCAGTCACAGAACGAACCGACACTCGATGGTACCAGATGTTTTTCGTGTGGTTTTCCTCGTGTATGAATATCATCTCGTACGTCGTCTGCAGACAAGCATGCATGTCGAGCCAAAATATTTGACTAATCCTGTACCTTGCAGCTTTAGCGTGGGAACTGCCGGGCCAGCGTTCTTTTCGCTGGGCATTCGCGATTCCATCGTAATCATTGTCGTGGTTAACCTCGTGTAAGAGCCCATTCAGTTTGCTTTGATATGGGTTGGGTGCTCATGAAATGGCTAGGGGTTGCTTAATCCCAGCGTTCTTGTGAGCTACCTCTGGTCTCGTATTTCTCCAGTCCCAACGCGTATCTAGTGTCGTGTTTGGTCCCAAGCTTGGGACGCGTGCGATGGTGCAGGCTCGCTTCTCGTGGGGGTGCGTCACCATGAACAGGCCTACCTTCGTGATATCCGATGAGATGTCCCAAGGTATTATGGGTCCAAAATACCAAGCACTTTAAACGTGCTTTCGATGCAAGCGTACCTAGTTATGAATTGCATCATCGGAGGACAAACGTTGGCGAGTGTGAGCCCGCACTTGAACGATACGTTGGGCATTGTGATCATCAGCCTGATCTCGCTCGTTGTTTGTACCATCGTTGCATCCATTCAGTACTTGTTCTGAGCACTTCCTAGGTCACCTTTTTCGGTTATCGGTTCCTCCACTGGTAGGTATTTCAATGCCGTATTATGAAGGTGGCTAGAACTTGTCCACAGGTTCGAGAGCATTTCGTGGCTCCCGAATGTTATTGCCCTCGTTGCAATGCTAGCCTTTGGGTACCCACAATTAGTACATGCCAGTCGAACCGTAGTAATCCCCCCTCCCACTATGCGTTCGGTCCTGTCCTTTGCATCTACCCTTACTGCAGGTTGTATCGGCTGGTGTACATTGGCGCCAGACTACGGTGTTTATCACAGCCCTGCTGCATCATCGTAAGTTGCATATTGTTTTTGCGTGGTAGACTGACAACGATGTGGAGTGCGCGGATTTTTCTCTACGCGTACCTCGGTTTTGCAATACCAAGCGCAGGTTCTTTCAATATGCACGTGTCCTTGTGGTTTGATGATCTTGATGACAGATCACTACTGAAATTCTCGGGGCCGTCCTCGCGGCTGTGGCCCCCAATGTCCCTGCCTGGAATGCTGCTTTTCAAAATAGCACGTCTGTCGGAGGCCTGTTGTATGGTGTCTTGACCCCACTGGGTGGTTTTGGCAAGTTCCTCACAGTGGTGGTCGCACTGACTGTAGCGAGCGCGTGTGTACCAACCATGTACACGTTCAGCACGAGTCTCATGTCTGTCGCTCGTTGGTTCTCCGTTATACCACGCTGGGCGCATATCTTCGTCTCTATAGCCATGTACGTCGCGTGTTTCCTTGTATCGAATGTTCAAATTCACAACTTGAACTGGCGTGATAGCTCGATTCCCCTCTCCATTGTTGGTGCCACCAAGCTTTACACGACGTTTGTCAACATTCTCAGTGAGCATCCATACTCGCTCGATCATCCCATCTCTCACCCGGTCTTGGCAGGTGTCACCGGCTACTGGACTGCGGCCTTTGCGGGCATCGTCACAACTGAGCACGTTCTCTTCCGCGGTGCATCCTTTAGCGAAACGGCCTATCCGATCACGGCGTGGGATGTGCCAGGGTTACTCCCACGAAGTACTCCTGCAGTTTTAGCCTTTATATGTTCGTGTGCGGCGGTAGTGCCGTTCATGTCGAATGCGTGGTATTTGGGTCCGGTGGCGGAAACTGGATCGGGGGATTGTGGTGTTTATGTTGCGTTTGTCATGTCGGTGTTGAGTTATGCGTTGTTGAGAGGGTTGGAAAGGTTTTGGGAGAGAGGACAGGAGAGGAAAGTAAAAGTGCGGGAGGCGCAGGACGGGCTGAAGGTGTAGATGATGACGGTCGGGAGTGTTAGTGAGGTCGGGTCCGATTAGTGAAAATCTGACCGTGGTGTGCGGTTTCGAGCCTGCAAAAGATCTTGTCAGGAGGCTTGACTACCCCGACCGCCGCCGGTCCAGGGCCATGTGAACCACCAATCACTTACCAACACAGGAGACTTCTTGTCAGCGAAAGCCAGCAGTGACCTGAAATAGGTATGCCCCCACGGGCCAAGTTACTGGTTACCAGGACCATCTCCAGCACTTTCTCGTTTTCCCATGTGGCGTCATACATCCCAGTTGAAATTCGATGAGCGACACTGATGATGCATCATCAACGTCTGCAGTGAAATTCAAGTCCGGCACACACCGGTCCAGACTCAGTCAGGAGACTCGTCAGAATGATTGGAGTGCCAGGTGCGATGCGGAAAGGACAGCGAAACGAGCATTGTATACTGCGAGTCGTAATTGCTTGAGACGGGGATAATAGACGGCTCGGATCTAGCAGTACAGTGTCGCACGATACGGAAGTTGAACCTCTGTGACGTCGAGACTAGAAACGTCATTGGCAGCATGGGGGAATGATTTACCGAGTCGGATGGTTGCGTCAGCCTGAGAACCCCCGACAAGATAGATGCAATCTGGGCCGCGCACTCAGTGACCTTGGGAGAGTTACGACCCGCATTGCAGTGGATTCAAGTTCAAGTGTTCACCTACGCACCTGATCATATTAATGATGTATGATCTGAGGAAATTAGCGGGGCTTGTTTGGTCATCAAGTCAAACTTTGCGTTTGTCCAACGCTGATTCGGCCAACGTTTTATCTACAATCTTATTACTGTAACTTGTTGATGCACATCCTGGTATCGAGCTTGCCAAACTCACGTTTTCCAACAAGCACGATGCGACTGTAACAGAAGCCTCAGACGCGGGCGTCGCACCAGGTTGTGCGGAAAAACAACACAAAAGGCTCGGATGAAACAACATGAGCATAATCAACTCGGTGGTATTACAGATTTGCAACTCGCGGACCTTTTAATCCTTCTGCCAGTGCTTCTTGGCGACGTGCATGGGTGCTTTGTCCCTCGCACCCGGATTTATTTTCATCTGCACCAGCAATTGTGCCGACCTACTGCTACAGACAACGGCCACGAGTAGCTCCGACGAGTACGTCACCCCGGAAGAATAAGGTTGGCACTGTCGTACGGGTAGTGAGCCTCAGGCTGAGATGTTGAAGACTACGGGATGAGAGACGCCAACTCGAAGGCGGACTGTAAGTACATGTCGGTTCAATGATCACCACTGCTAACTCGTAACAAAGCGTACCACTCGACCATTCTTTGTTTACCTAGTCTTTGAAGTTCAACCTGTGCGCCACTCACTTGGCGATTCCGATAGTAAGTGATGATGTTCTACTACATACTATACATCTCAAATGGGACAAGCATTGACATCATACTCTTATCTCCTAGTACTCTGGTTGGCGCAGATGTGCGTTGAAACTTGAAGTTTGAGCGGTCGCTTGAGATGGGCAGGTGAGACGCGCCCTGAATTTTTTTTTTTTCAGAGGCACGTCATGGTATCTAGCAACCAGGGCCGAGGCAGGTCCCAAAGACACCGGAAAGATAGCAAGAACTATCACATCTAGATTCTAGAAAGGCACCATGATGCGGAGCAAGCATATAGTATGCGGAGCAAGGACTTGACGACGAGACCAGGTGCGTCATCTCGGATCACCTATGACCTCACCAGGCAATCAAGGGTCATTAAACCCTTCCTCTTTCACCACCCATCGTGGATCTGCAATTCAAGTGAAGCATCCCATGATGTGGAACCAATCGATATCTGTGCGGTCGTCGGACCAGCTTGTATCATTCTAGGGTTCACCCGGTCTAGCGCTAATCCAGCATAACTGGCCTTCCGACTAATTTCCGTCGATATGCAAGCATGGCTCAACAGCACTACTATATCTACGCAATGGCCACACGTTACGAATGCTTCAACCTACCCTCGCCAAAAGTCCACGTTCACGCCATGTCGGAAGCATCAGAGAAAGACTCCATTGAACACCATGAGGTGAATAGCAAACGCACACCTCTGCGGTTCCTACACCGTGTCACCGCGCTATTGGCCCGCTATGGCGTGGAAACCCATGGGTGAGTCCGTTTCTACTTGACTTGTTACTATCTAACACGACTGCATGCTAGGATTGTGCCCATCCCAGTCGCAGAACGAACCGACACTCGGTGGTACCAAATGTTTTTAGTGTGGTTCTCGTCAAACATGAACGTAACCACGTACGTTGTCTGCGAACGGGAACTTATATTTGTCTGATTGATCCTATGCCTTGCAGCTTTGGCATTGGAACCGCCGGACCTGCATTCTTTTTGCTTGGCATCCGCGATGCGAGCGTGATCATTGTCGTGACTAACCTCTTGTAAGCATCTGTTCAGTTTGTATCGGTGCCGTTGCTCACGAAGGCGGGCGATAGATCTTGTCTGGTCCCAGCATTCTTGTGAGTTGGTCTGGCCTCGTATTTCCTCGTAGTCACGCCTGTCTAGTGCCGTCTTTGGTCCCAAACTAGGGATACGTGCGATGGTGCAGTCGCGCTTCTCGTGGGGGTACGTCACCATGAACAGGTCATGCATGGTGTCAAATGACATGCTTCCAGATACTATGGGTCCATGATACCAAGTATCTTAAACGTGCTTTCAATGCAAGCATACATGGTTCTGTATTGCATCATCGGAGGGCAGACATTGGCGAGCGTGAGCCCGCACTTGAATGACACGCTGTGTATCGTGATCATCAGCGTAATCTCGCTTATTGTTCGTACTATCGATGTATCTATTCATGTCGCACTTGCACTGAGCACTTCCTAGGTCACCTTTTTCGGTTATCGGTTTGTTCATTGGTAAGTGTTTTCCCGCTGTATTGTGAGGCTGGCTGGAGCTTGTCCAAAGGTTCGAGAGCATCGCGTGGGTCCCAAATGTCGTTGCCTTCATTACCATGCTAGCCCTCGGGTACCCACAACTGCATGTTAGTCGAAACATAGCGGTCCCAACACCCACCGCAAGTTCGGTTCTGTCTTTCTCATCTGCCCTTGCCTCAAATTGTATCGGCTGGTGCACAGTTACCCCTGATTACGGTGTCTACCACAGTCCTACTGCATCATCGTAAATCACTGTTTTTGTGCGTGTATCCATGTAGACTGACGTTGACTCGGATGTGCAGCGCACGGCTTTTTTTCTACACCTACCTCGGTTTCGTGATACCAAATGCGAGTTCTCTCGATACCCATGCATCCTCTAACTTATCTTGATGACAGATCACTGCTGAAATTCTCGGGGCCGCCTTTGCAGCTGCAGCTCCTAATGTACCGGTGTGGAATGTTGCCTTTCAAGATGGCACGTCTGTTGGAGGTTTGCTGTATGGCGTCCTGTCCCCTCTTGGTGGTTTTGGCAAGTTCCTCACAGTGCTCGTCGCACTGACTGTGGCAAGCACCTGTGTACCAACCATGTACACGTCTAGCACAAGCTTCATGTCTGTCGGCCATCAGTTCTCCCTTGTGCCGCGTTGGGTGTATATCCTCATCTCTGGAGCCATGTACGTGTTTGCTCGTATCGGATGGTCAAATATGGAATTGGCATTGTAGCTCGATCCCCCTCGCCATCATCGGCGCCTCCAAGTTTTACACGGCGCTCGTCGAGATTCTCAGTGAGTAACCACACCTGCTCAACTATCCGAGCTCACATTCCATCGTGGCAGGCATTATCGGATACTGGAGCACAACCTTTGCGGGTATCGTCATCACTGACCATGTGCTCTTCCGCGGCGCGTCGTTCAGCGAAACGGCCTACCGGATCGCCGCGTGGGACGTGCCAGAGTTGCTCCCACGAGGTATTCCTACGGTTTTGGCGTTCATATGTGCGTGTGCGGCGCTGGTGCCGTTCATGTCGCATCCGTGGTATGTAGGTCCAGTGGCGAAAGCCGGGTCGGGTGATTGTGGTATCTATGTTGCGTTCGTCGTCTCGATGTTGTGTTACGCGGTGTTGAGGGGGTTGGAGAGGCGGTGGAAGGAAGACGGGCGAGAGAAATACGGCGCGGGAGGCAAGGAGTTTGACGCAACACTGCTCAGAGGCCTCCAAAACGTCTGAATCTGTCCCATGTTCCACAATGCTAGTGATGTAGTCTCGATGTAGTTCGGCCAATATTTTTGTATCCCTTACTGTTGCTTTCGATGAGATCTGACCGGGACCACTTCCTAATTCAGCGACAGCGCGTTTGGTACCAACATCACGACAGGTAATATCGAATGACAAGAAAATGAATGTTGTATTCATAGCACGTATGAAACATGAGCACATTCGCTCGCAGCATGAGATTTCCGACGGATCTACCAGGTTTGATCCTTTTATCCAAGTCTTGGCTGCAACATGTGTGTCTCATGAATTCGGATATGATTTCTTCGTCCTGCATCCAGCAATATGGATTGTAACATCACTATGTCGGACATCAGTAGCTCTGCTGACGAACACATCCCCGGTGTCAATATCGATAGCAACCTCGAGTGGAGGGCTGGCGAACAAACCGTGCACGTTCACATCAGCATCACTGGCACAAGCCAAGAGCCATCACATGTTTAGTCCTCCGAAGGTTGCAGCATCACGATGCACGCGCGAGTTTATCCCAATCCTGCCCAGAGGAGGGATAACTTGTGATGCTAAGGACCTTGGCCCAAACGTGTATGCGTCACATCGGGTTAGGATGGGATGTGGAACATGCACATTGGGCCAGATAATATAATGCGTTGGCAGCATCGTACGGGTGAGGTATTCCCGTGGAAGACTGCGACATAAGACGAGGACGCCCAAAACCCGAAGTTGTGAGAATGATTCATATGAAGTAGAGAGTCTAGAACTTCTCATAATGCATTATGAGAAGTTCTGCTGGTGACCCATACAACATACCTTTGAAGTGCCTCTACTTTCCCGCGCTCAAGACAAGGATGGCCAGGTCCCCGACCCTCCAAGATTCGACTTGGGAACGAGATGGGCCCGGCGCAAGGCGATAATCGGAACTCACAGCGAACGATGAGGGCGTGCACAGCAAGGGCCTGACGAAACGAGGAATGATCCCAGGCACCAGGACTCGGACTGCGCTGGTTCAAGGGCCGTTTAATCCCTCCTCTTCCACCAACTACCCAGAAGGCGATCAGGAATCGAAAAAGCCGACGGAACGGCTTCCCATGATACTGAAGCCCATCGATACCGTGCGGTCGTCGGACCAACTTCTGTAATGTTGGTCAGACCTGCGGAGTTGACCCGGTCCATACTAAACTAGCTTAGCCGGTCATCCGACCAACTTCCGTCTACTATATGATTCGCTATGACACAACCAAGCACCACTGTATCAACGCAGCGCCCACACGTTCATAATGGCTGAATTTGCCATCGCGCAAGTCCACACCCACCCCATGTTGGACTCGCAGAGTGCGTCGGAGAAAGGTTCTCCCGCGGAATTCCACCGCAAAGCGAATAGCGAACACACACCCATACCATTCCTGCATCGCGTCACAGCCCTATTGACCCGCTATGGCGTAGAAACACACGGGTGCGTCCATTTGTGTTTGACTCGCTTAATTACCAAACGCGTTTTCACGCCAGGATTGCGCCCATCCCAGCCGCAGAACGAACCGACACTCGGTGGTATCAAATGTTTTTCGTGTGGTTTTCCCCATCTATGAACATCCTCACGTACGTGATATGCCAATGAGCACGCATACCGGGCAAAATTGTTTGACTGGTCTTGTGCCTTGCAGCTTCAGCACGGGAGCCGTTGGGCCAGCGTTCTTTTCGCTAGGCGTTCGCGATTCGATCATTATCCTCGTCGTGACCGATCTCTTGTAAGAATTTCTTTGGTTTGTTCCGGTGACGTTGCTCATCAATGGGGGTAATAGGTCTTGTTTGATCCCAGCACTCTTGTAAGCGATCCTTGTCTCGCATTCGTCCACCGTCTCAACGCATATCTAGTGCTGTGTTCGGACCCAAGCTGGGTATGCGTGCAATGGTGCAGTCGCGCTTCTCGTGGGGGTGAGTCACCGTAACAGGCCTGTCATGCGTGGTATCCAACAACACGTTTCAAGATATTATGGGTCCATAATACCAAGCATTCTCAACGTGTTTACCATGGAAGGATACCTGGTTCTGAATTGCATTATCGGGGGGCAGGCGTTAGCAAGCGTGAGCCCGCATTTGAACGACACGCTAGGTATCGTGATCATTAGCCTAATCTCTCTTGTTGTTCGTATCATCGTATCATCCATTCGTCCAGCGCACTGAAGCTTGAGCGCATTGCAGGTGACCTTTTTTGGTTATCGGTTTCTTCACTGGTAGGTATTTTAACATCATGTTTTGAAGTTGACCAGAACCTTTCTGCAGGTTCGAGAGCATTGCGTGGCTCCCGAATGTCATCGCCTTCATTGCCATGCTAGCCCTCGGGTACCCGCAACTGTATGCTAACCGAAACGTAGTAGCTCCCACTCCTGCTGCACGGTCGGTTTTGTCCTTTGCATCCACTGTTGCTTCAGGTCTTGTCAGCTGGTGTACAATGACTCCAGACTATGGTGTTTACCACAGTCCTGCTGCATCGTCGTAAGTTGCATCTTGTTTTTGTATATACCCATGTAAACTGACGTCCATGTACAGTGGGCGAATTTTCCTCTACACATACCTTGGGTTTGTAATACCAAATGCAAGTTCTTTCAATATGTATGGGTTCTTTAACTTATGTTGATGACAGATAATTTGTCACGCTCTCGGCGCTGCCTTTGCGGCTGCGGCCCCCAATGTCCCCGTGTGGAATGCTGCCTTTCAAGATGGGACATCTGTTGGAGGCTTGATGTATGGCGTCTTGACCCCTCTCGGTGGTTTTGGCAAGTTCCTCACAGTGCTCGTTGCATTGACTGTAGCGACCACGTGTGCACCCACCATGTACACGTTCAGCACGAGCCTCATGTCTGTCTCCCATTGGTTCGCTATTATACCACGCTGGGTGCATATCTTCACCTCTGAGGGCATGTGCGTATGTTTCCTTGTATCCACAAGTCCGAGTCTACAACTTGAGCTGGCGTTACAGCTTGATTCCCCTCGCCATTATTGGCGCCACCAAGTTTTACACGACGTTTGTCGACATTCTCAGTAAGCAGCCATACCGGCTCGATCCGTCTCCTCTTACCTGGTCCTGGCAGACATGATCGGATACTGGAGCACGGCCTTTGCGGGTATCGTCCTTACTGAACACGTTCTCTTCCGCGGTGCCTCCTTTAGCGAAACGGCCTACCCGATCGCCGCGTGGGACGCGCCGGGGTTGCTTCCACGAAGTATGCCTGCGGTGTTGGCGTTTATATGTGCTTGTTGTGCTGTGGTGCCGTTCATGTCACAAGCGTGGTATGCGGGTCCGGTGGCGCAAGCCGGGTCGGGTGATTGTGGCATCTATGTCGCGTTCGTCGTCTCGGCGTTGTGTTATGCAGCGTTGAGAATGCTGGAGGGGAGGTGGGACAGGCGACGGGAAGTGGAAGTAAAGGTGCGGGAGGTGGAGGACAGGCTGAAGGTGTAGATGGCGGCGGTCCAGTGGGGGTTTACCGGATTTCAAAGTGATGTTATTTACATGTCTTCTCCCAGACTATGGTCTGCCAGGTTATGTCCGTAATGATTCCTGCAATGGCTGTTTATGAATGCGTTTTCAGAAAAGGCAATAATGTCCCACGATGCTGTGCTTAGTCAGTAACTCGCTCGCTCCGGTCTCTACTGTTCCCTGTTCTCGAGGACATTGCTCCACTACAATGGACTGTACCCTGTAGGCGCCCGGGATGGCCCGTCCCACCACAAACGTTTGGGTCTTAAGAACGCGGAGAGACGAAAGAGTCGGATTGGTTGGACTGGCTCGACCTTGAGTATGAGTCAAGTTGAGATGAGTCTGACCTGGACGTAGGTGGATTGACATGGAGGAGCGGCCTATGGATGACACGAGGCTCCGGCGTGTTCAGCTGGGTATTCGTTTAGCCGAAGTGGACGGCATGCTCGGAGCGCTGCAGCGGCTGCCGCAAGGACAGCCTCTTGTTTCCACTGGATTGACACCATTGCTGTACGGATGGGAGGGCTGGCAGGTGGTACAGGTACGAAGCCTATCACTGTCCTGTCTGTCCAGGCTCATCTTTGCAACCAGAGCTATCTCGATACCTCTTCTTGCCATCAACTCGGAAGAATATGCGACTGGGGATGAATTTACCAAACTGTTCGCCATGGTACCAAGCGCGGAAATACACGAAATATACGTCATATGTGGGTACCTACAGCCATGCCGGTCAGGGAATATTGAATAGTGATGTGCCCTGGTTGTCGATGGGAGCGATGCATCCGTCGTTTAGTGACCTTTTTCTGGTTTTGCCAGACCACATTAGCGAATGGATTGGTCTGGGGGTCGGCCCTCAGCATATTGTTCATCGGGCGATTGATACCGGTTCCTGGAGAACGAAGAAAGGAGGGCACACCTGTCAGGTGTGTGTTCCTAAAGGCGGTGATATCGGGAACGGTTGTTTGGTAAGATGCCATGTTGGCGTGTCTGACGGATCAAACACTGTATGATGATTGCTGTGGATACGGTTATGAAAGATTAGAGGTGTGTAAATGTACTATGCTGATAGAGTACAATGCCTGTAGCTAGAGTGGAGATGAATAAATGACTGCGACGTGGCGGTCGGAAATGAGGCTGGGTAACCCCTAACGGAAATATAGTATCAACACTGTTGTCTTGACCGTCTGCCGGTCCTGTGCAATATGGTACTGGCGTCCAAGATGCGCTTTAGTTGCGCCATGAGGTCTTTTGCGAGGAAGACGGTGCCATTGTCCGGTTCATAGCGGACGGCATGATCAGCGAGGGATTCAAGGATCCTAAGCTCTTGCGGATGAATGTGTGCCGAGTGAGAATAGCGGAAGATGGACGCAAATTCGTGTCGAAAGATATCCACGTCGAGAAAATGGGTCCCCGATGGATCCACACTCGTCTGTCCGAGCACTGTATGGGTATTGAGACCTTGTTTATCGCGAGACGGGTGTTGGTACTGACATTGGACGAGACAAATGTCGCCTTGCACCCTAGCGAATGCAAACGTGGGCTCCTGGCTGGCTTCAAGGTGTTTAGAGAGCACGGCGGGAGAAGGCGCAAACGAGACAGAGTGAGCAGACATGGCTGTCAGGTGTTTCTCCGCAAAGCAGAGGGGGTTTTATAGACCTCTCGACTCACGTTTTTGTCACAGCCACGGATATCGGATATCGGATCCATCATATATACATGTACAGTTGGCCATTGCCTCCGACGCTCGCACCGATATGATCGTGTCCGTCGCCGGACTGTTCCTCCTGAGGAGCTCTCAGTGGTCGTTCTTAATCCCCGCACGTCGCATGGCCAACGCGAGCACCAAACGAGGCTCGGGGACCATCCGAGTTTTTTTTTTTTTTTTTTGACAATGATACGCCGCGCACAACAGGCGCACTGCGGCCGCATCAAACCCATCCCACCGACCCTCTCGGCGAGCGCTTCCAAGTGCACATTCTTTTGATCGGTCTGCCACAAAGGCTGTGTGCCCAGTGAGCGAGGTGCACGGATGTCGCTATCTGCTTACAGTTTTCCAGTCAACACTTGTCTTTTTCGACCGTCGATGACAACTCGTTCGGATGAACTCACCGAAAGACCGACCCGGTTCGGGCAGGTCACGGTGGGAAACACCATGACCAAGCCTTTGGCGCGGCGCGTGCCGTGCTCGATATAACTCGTGATATGGATGGTGGGGCCGACTGATAAGACGTCCTTGGTGTATCTGCTATCAACCATGGCGACAAGTCAGCACACGGGCAGATTAGCCTCGGTTTGGGCGTCTACCGGGTTTGTACCACATGATGATGGTCAACGACATGCCAGGATTACTATCTACTCTACTTATCATGCCCATTCATTCCGGACATGGAACTTTCGACCGACATGCTATGGCCCCGACAGATCCAGACCATCCCATTCGAGTGACTACCCTTTGCAAGTTTTCGTAGGATCAGAGGACAGTCGTTCCGATCCTGAAAGGCCTGACTTGGGCAGACTACTTCGGAGATACTAAACTCGTGAGTCACCGCCGCATAATGTTTTTTCACAGCGTCCACGTCACGTGGGGAAAGATAGACCACACAGCTTGTTTCATCATTTGTCTAGGACCGCCGGTGTGCTATACAAGTCGTGTTCTGGCCTGTCAGGAAGGAAGATGCGTGCAATATGCTTCTCCTTTCTCCATGCAACTCAACCACAGCACGTATAACTAACAACCATCGAACGAATGGCTGCATCCTAGATCGATCCCCCACTTCTTCATTGATCGACAAGTCCTTTCCCTGCACCATCCTCCTTTTTTTCTTTTTCTTGCATATATACTGTATATATTCAACTTCTGTGCTCCTCTTGTGGACAAACGACTCGGCGGTTCGTTGTGGTTATTAAGCAACTTTGGCGCTTCCAGTTTGTGCACGCTCCCTACCCACGGACCTCACGATCTACAGGCTATATATAAACCACGCACTACGATCTCCAAGCCCCGCCGGCTCATCCTCCTTCATCCCCTGCCGCCTCTCTGCTTTCAAACGGTTCTCTCGCCACAGGTACACCAAATTGGCTACGGAAAAGACTATCATGCCGATGGACATGACGATGAACGTGATCGTCGCTGACGTGTAGTTCGGCGCCGGGGACAAGGATCCAAGCAGCCAAGTGGCGAGGATACCGCCCAGTTCGGTCATGATAAAACACACGGCCACAGCGGTCGCGCGTCGAGTGTGCGGCGCGCTATTGTTCGCTAACCACGCAATGAGCGCGGGCGCCGTACAATATACACCACAGACGGAAAAGAAAAGCGATGCGTAGCGGATGTGGTTCGACGTGCTGGCTGTACATGGGCGTGGTCAGTCAGCTGTTCATTCTATCATGGCGAATGGTTTCAACGCACCATAATACATGCTGAAACCGATCACCTCTAGAACTGAGAAGAATATTGCGGTGTATCCACGCCATTGGTAGCGATCCGAGATGATGGCCGAGATGATCGACACTGAGCAATATGAACAGACATCACGTTCGTTGACGAAATACGCACAAACAAAGGTGGCAGCGAATGGAGGCACGCTCATGAGCTGAGCTTGATTGCCTGCATACCCGAGACCAGAAACAATCGTCGGTTCGAAGCTACAGTCAAGGATGTCAGCATCGAAAGAGAAGTAGATAAGCCAAGCTCACAAAGCCAGACCAAACACGATCGTGCCTAATAGTACTATTGTTAATCAAGCCAAAGTCGGGAACGTGTGCAAATTACCATTCAGGAAGGTGAGGACAGCAAGAAACCACACGTGGGGGGACTTGACCGATCTAACAACCTCTGTCCAACTGAATCTGTCGTTCTCGTCATCCTCCGATACAGAACCGGCG
The DNA here is from genome assembly GCA_003316335.1 of Hemileccinum impolitum. Classification (NCBI taxonomy): domain Eukaryota; kingdom Fungi; phylum Basidiomycota; class Agaricomycetes; order Boletales; family Boletaceae; genus Hemileccinum; species Hemileccinum impolitum. The sequence continues at coordinate 15,228 of QFEQ01000423.1, forward strand.
TGTTTCAGTATGGAAACAACATATTCCCGTTCCTTCTCCGTCAAGAAATATGCCCTTTCAGGTGAGCGAGGAAGAAGGAAGAAAGAGACGACACCGAAGACAAACGTAAATAGGCCCTCCTGTCAAGACCATGAGCACGACTTCACACAAGTCAGCGTATAACACACCAGGATGAAGATCCAGGCCCACCCAGGCTTACCACCTGCATTAATCTGGTCAATGGCAGCAGCCAGCAAACCAGAGAAGGCGCTAGATAATGAGGATGAGGCATAAAAGATCGCGATCCTAGGGGGGACGTCAGCTAATATACTGCAATGTTCAATTCACACGTACCGTATCTGCAGCCTCTTTCTGGGATAGAAAAAAGAGAGATAGAGAACGATGCCGGGGAAAAGACCACCTAACCCGAGATGCAATGAATGAAGAAATGACGTTCTGGTATACCCGCACCTTCAATCAGCCCCAAGAAAAACCGGCATACTAGCAATCCAGAATAGTTCTGAACCACCCCTTGAATTCCAGTAAGCGAGTCTGATACTGAGACGGGAGTGGTAGCTACTCACCTTGTAGGGCAGAAACTACACCCCACGTTGTGGCCATAGCGGGGATCATAATGTTAGGTCCGACGTGCTGTAGTGTTGATTGGCTGCATTATCAACTTGAGCAATAGCGCAATCTACCTTCAAAAGCAAGGTGGACGGCAACTCGGCAATAATATATGGACTGGTACATGATGAGTTAAAATTAAACCACAAACATTCGCGCACATACATATAAGTTACAGTCAGAGCGAGAGAGTACTATAACCAATTGCTTAGCCGGAAGACAAACCAGGGATCGCTCGACGCACCTGATTATTTGACATTGCCAATGACGTCTGCAAGCCAGCCACGCGCGCGTTCGCGATGTTGGTCCGGTCCTGTGGCACCATCTATATTTGGTATCCGTATCGAGCCCAAGATTGAGCCAGACGTACCAAGAACGCGAGTAAAAAGAAGATTGTGCACAAAGGGAGAATCCATCTGTCGAGCTTCCTCCAGACGATGCCCTCTAACACAGCGGATTCGGCTTGCGACAAGTTTTTTTTCTCTGGCTCGAGCGCGCCGGGATCCTTCATATCCTGTGAAAACGAATAGTGTGTTCCAATCTCGCCCATTGTATGGTGAAGTTCTGGAAAGCGCCAAATTCAACTGCGCACATATTCGGGCTTTAAACGATGGCGGTGTCGTAAACTAGTTATTTGGCATGATAGCGTAGCTAGGGTTCCGATGGGCCAGGGTTGTAGCCAAGTAGGTCGTGGCCCATGGGAACGTTATCAATCATCAAACCTGTGTCGGGAGGGTCATTAGTGATCTGTGGCGTTTTCTTCAGTGATACACGTACGTTGGTGGCGCAGTCGTACTACCGCAGATTCAATCAATTGACTGGAATAGTGGCTATTGGCCGCCGTCTGTGGTTTCTATCCGTGAGTCGTAACACCCGCCAGGCATCGTTTGCCAATGAGTGCCAGGGACAACATGCTGTCCTTCCAAACTTGTTTTGAGTGTTGCTGCCCGCGCCGTTCAAGCTGTACTTTGGTTTCCTGGAAAACTGGGTGGCATGTCAGGTGTTGGTTTCAACCTTTTCAGATAGGTTCAATGGCGGCGGGATTCGCCGTTCACGCAAGTTACCTTGAAATGCATGCCCGCAGAATCGATCGTCTTTGCTTTGGGTATGTTCTAGACAAATCATGAGGCAGGACGAGCCCGAGTAGATGCAGTCAGTTCTAGAGTTGGACCATGCCGCGCCTTGAACGTCGACAGATTGAACTGGGAAGTCAGCAAACTTGGAAGCGCACGTGTAGAGTTCATGCATTCATGTTGAACCACCGTGACAGCGGCTGCTGGCGATACGGCCTTTACAACGCCAACCAATAACTTGACTGAAGTTCAAAGCCATTCACAGTCCCTAATATGAGCGACGAGTATATACTGCGACCAGGGGTCACGACACTCAAGCAAACGAGCTACAGGCTGTATATGAACCACGCACTACGATCCCCAAGTCCCTCTAGCTCTTCCTCCTTTTTTATCCTCTCCCGCCTTTCCGCTTTCAAACGGTTCTCTCGCCGTAGGTACACCAAGTTGGCCGTTGAGAAAACCACCATACCGATGGACATGGCGATAAACGTGATTGTCGCTGACGTGTAGTTCGGGGCCGGAGATAAAGATCCAAGAAGCCAGGTAGCAAGAATCCCACCTAGTTCAGTCGAGACGAAAGCCACAGCAATTGTAGTTGCACGTCGGGCATGTGGCGCACTGTTGTTTGCTACCCACGTAATCAGCGCAGGTGAGGCACCAAATGCACCAGTGACGGAGAAGAAGAGAGATGCATAACGGATATGGCTTGATGTGCTCGCTGTGTGTAGGTATCAATCAGGCATTCACCCTTCTTCGGTGGATGGCCCCAACATACCATAGAACATGCTGAAACCGATCAGCTCCAGAATAGAGAAAAATATCACCGTGTATCCACGACATTGGTAGTGATCCGATATGATGGCCGAAATGAATGACACTTTGCGTGATGTCAATCAGTGACCAAGACTTCGTTGTTAAGATACGTACGAATAAAGGTGACCGCAAACGGAGGCACACTCATGAGCTGAGCTTGGTTACCTGCATATCCGAGACCCGCTACGATCGTCGGTTCAAAGCTACCGCGATGGATGTCAGCGTCAGAAAGAGACATTCGATGGACTGAGCTCACAATACCAAACCGAATAATATTGTCCCTAATAGCACCATTGTTAATCAAGCTGAAGCCAGGAGGATACAAATATTACCGCTGAGGAAGAAGACGATAGCGAGGAGCCACACATGTGGAGACTTGGCGGATCTAGCGACCTCTGTCCAGCTAAACACGTCCTCTTCATCATCACCCGACACCGAACCGGCGTGCTTCAATGTGGAGATGACATATTCCCGTTCCTCCTCCGTCAGGAAACGTGCCCTTTCAGGTGAGCGGGGGAGAACGAAGAAGGAAATCACGCCAAAGACAAAGGTAAATATGCCTTCCTGTCCAAACCGATGAACGTGACTTCACACAACAGTTGGGGGATAACTTACCAAGATGAAGATCCACGCCCACCCAGGCTTACCACCGTCATTCATCTGGTCAATGCCAGCAGCCAGCACACCGGAGAAGGCGCCAGACAACGATGCCGATGCATAGAAAGCTGCAATCCTAGGGAGAATATCAATATCGGGCGACATATTGAATCACTGATTTCATGCATACCGTACTTGCAGCCTCCTCCGAGGATAAAAACACGAGAGATAGAGGACAATCCCGGGAAAAAGACCACCTGACCCAATGATGAACAGTGCAAAAGACGACCTGTAATGACCAAACCTTCAAGCAACCCCAGGAAGAATCGACATGCCAACAGCCCAGTATAGTTATTGACCAGCCCTTAAATCTCCATGAGCTGATGCTTGGTATAAAGACGAGTGTCTCTACTCACCTTGCGCGGCGGAAACTACACCCCACATTGTGACCATAGCAGGCAGCATAAGATTAGGTCCCACATGCTGCAGCATCGCAAGGTATAACTAGTGCATTATCAATGATGATATGATTCACCTTCAGGAGCAAGGTGGAAGGGAACTCTGCAGCTATGTATGGTCTGGTGCACGATGAGCTGAGATCCAACGACAAACATCTGCACACGTACACATAAGTTACAGTCAGCGCTACAGTGTACTGTATGAACTGGTTAGCTGGGAGGCGAATTGCTCAGAGGGCTCGATGTATGTACCTGATAATTCGACATCCTCAGTGACGTCTGCAAGCCAGCTACACGTGCATTCGCAATATTAGTCCTGTCCTACATATCATGTACACCTCGCGTGCATTGAGCATGAGACCGAGTTCAAAAACATACCACAGCAGCAAGCAGAAAGAAGGAGGTGCATAATGGAAGAACCCATAAATCAAGTTTCCTCCAGGCAGTGTCATCTGGCGCTGGACGCTCCTTGAGGTCTTCGAGGTTTTTCATACGACGTGAGGTAGGGAACTAGTAAGATGGGCGGCCGGCAAGTGTGACCAATATATTGCGGAAGAAATACGCTGGTGAGGTTGGACACATGATCGTGCCAGCGAAGGTGCTGGTGCCTCTGCTGTACCGAATAAATACTTATTAGCAGCGTAATGGCGTGAGTGCTGCCCCGGCCGGCCGCAGCTCTTTAGCGACAGAGCGAGCACTCTCATTGGTTGATGAGCCTTGCAAGCGAGCCCAAAGCGAAACTTACAGCACATATTCCTTTATTTGGAGGGGGGCCGGACCATCGTCTTTCCAACTTTGCCTGACTGATGCCAGCCAGCCGGGAGAAGGTGTGACGACACGCGTTGGAATTGCTGTGGGTAATCTTCGCAGTTGCTTCACGTACGTGCGGACGATGAATGTGTCAGTTCATTCAACTACTTATCTTAGTCGAACTCGGTTCAAGAAGGCAATCCGCCAACAACACACCTGTCAACCAAAGTAAGGCTGGCAGCGCAATGACCCAGTAGTTACGAATGTCCTTTATTACGAGGCTAGTCAAAATCGGGACGCTAACTTGGAATCATCATCTACATACCATCGATCGTGTTGATCGTGACCAGCCCAGGTCGATCGACTTAGACCGTTCCACCCGTGGTCAAGCGTTGTTCGAGACATTTTCGTACATTCACTAGTAGGGGACTTCTATGTATGCAGAGTGGACTATGGTTGGTTATCCACCAGAGACAGTGGAGGTAAGTGAGAGCATCGAATATATAGTAGACAGACATCGAGTTTTGCTCGGGAACCAGTAAGTTCCGATGGTCGGGCTGGAAGGTGGGGCAAACATTACCTCTCAAGATGAGGGTTTGCGCAGGATCGGCAAAACCGTCTACCACGTGGCACCGCCCCTTCAAGTTGGTACTGCACGTAGCCCAGATCCCTAGATACAGTGCGTGGCTCATATGCACTGTGCTTAGTCTTTCGCTGGTATACCAAATTGGTCATTGAGAAGGCCGCCATACCGACGAACATGGCGATGAATATGATTATCGCCCACTTCAGTCAAAAAGAAAGTCATGATCACAGCGGTTGCACTGTTGTTCGAAAGCGGCACGATGTGCTCGCTGCGCACGGGCGTCTATTGAATAGACACCCTTTTTGATTGAACGGGTTCGGTATATCGTAGAACGTGGTGATACCAATCTGGTTTATCATAATGGGGCATGTTCGGCCCTTCAGATAATTCTTTTAAAACTCGCCAAGAGCTTCCATAGTGATAAGACTACTAGAGGGAGGCTAGAGGGAACCATGGCTGGTCCACGGGATAGTGATAACGACTTACGTTCAACCCACAAATATAACCAGCAAGCATCGACGGGTTGACGTTTTGGGATGGGTTAAGGCTAGAGCACGGATCAACCCGGGCACAAATGATGGATACCGGGTACTCGCAAACAGTGCCAAATGGATGTGTGTTGAAAACCCGTTGCAATCCGCGGTACAAGAATACTGGAAGTTTTCGAAGCGCAAAAGCGGTCTCTGTTACACCATTAGCACGTCCAAGTCTCGACTAGACCACATCAGCATCAACTCTTAATTTCGTCGCTTACCTATTATCACAATGGGGGGGGGGAGGGGAAAACTAGGTCATCCAAATCAGAAGAAGGCCCGGTTTGGTGGTGACAAGCGTTCCCACTACAATGGAAGAGCCACTTTCGTTGATAAAACACTCAACGACAGTCGAAGTTGCTGGGTTTCGAGTTAGTTGGTGTAACGTCGTAAGCTCCTGTGATTTACTGGGTGTCACAGGTTGTTCAACCAATTCAACTGAGCTGCCATCGATAGTCTTCTTGGAACCCGTGAGATGAGATCAAGGACCCCCGTTCAAACCCACTTTCCGTTTCCGGTGGTTGTTAACCCGTCATACCGTCAATGAATCGCGTCCAGTAACGTAGCACACACTGTTCATGTGTGATGTCTCAGTAGGTCTGATTCACTCCTCTAGAAATGTGAAGGAAAGGAATAGCATGCCCGCTTAATCGGCAGATCTGCACCAGGCAAAGCATGTCAATGCGGCGCCTGACAAAGGTCAAGGAAGTAACAACCCACCTTGTCGGCGTTTTAGCAGGTCGTTCAAAACCTGTAACAACTCCTTGCAACATAATAATCCGCAGCAGCTTGTATGCCATCTCTAATGAGAGCTGTTTTAGCTCACGTAACTTAGTACTACAGAGATCTCCACCTTAGAAATGCTTACCACTGGGGTAATCTCTTGTCCCGGATCATATGCCGCGCGATACGTGCCCAGACACGTTACTCTCTCCATCCCATAGCGGTCATTTGATATTGTGGCAGCTGTGACCGTATGGCGCCTCGTAAGGTGCCAGCACAACTTGAAGTGTGAGGGCTGTCAACAGTAAACCGTTCGCCTAGTATTCGTTTGTTGCACCCGGTAGTATCGTGACCGTACGATGCTACAGCCAGTGCCCGTGCTTCAGTTCTGACTCAACGCCATACTCTGAACGTGTGTGAACTTAGTAGTAGTACCGAGTCAGTTGAAAACACGCCACCATGTGATCAGTAAAGGTTATTCCAGCCGATCAAGTTTGAACGTCGCCGGCACGCCAACGGTTGAGTCGGTACAGATGCAGCTTCAATTTGCGCCGAAGTATTTGAGTGCCTTGACAATAAGTACTCTATCGGTTTCATGTTCTGAAACGAGAGTGGTTTTCTTACTCCGCTTATCATGGCCCCAATCGTTGGGCTACACTGCCGTACTTTTTCACATCGATGGGGCATCCCGCCGTGCCACAGGCCGAAAATATTGGTATGAAAATAACTCGAGCTCACATGTTCCTGCAGAAGCCTCGATGCAAAATCAGCGCGCTGATGAGTCCCTCGTCCTTCTCGAATGACAATTCTAGATGACTAGATGATTACATACCGCGTTTCTAATCATAGCGTTTCACATCATTGAAATCACGAACGGGAGAATTCCGAGTCAATAGTACCTGCCCACAGTACCCACGATGCCCCGGCCTACAGAATATCGGACCGACAGAGTGGGCAGCTCGATGAATGGCTCGTTTTGAACCACTATTTATGTTCCGTCCGTGATGAGACCTCGGGAGAAAGATGTGGCCTGAAATGACTTGCCTTGTACAGACAACTGGCATGGAATCGGTTCTTGCATGTTTTACATGGTTTCTGGGGCAAGGTCGCGTCCATCACGCTGATAATACTACAAACGAACACAGCTAAGTTTTTGCAAATAAAGCGGGGAAGAATTGCAAGACATACGAGTAACATATAGCGCACTCCACTTGCCCAGAAAAATGAAGAGTCACGTTCTTCGTGAACAATGTCAGGCCATCGACGATGCGGCCATTCTTTCGCAAAGGATCAGGAATAACTTTCGCTGCAGTTATCGAGCTCACCTGTTGCCATACGACTTGCTGTACTCCGAGCACCCAAGCCCTCCATTTGTCTTCTGAGACACCAACCATCTTCATGTCCCTTACCTCGAGCCTGTGCAAAGGCCAGTCGCTCGGCATCCGAATAGAGAGCTCTAGAGCCTGTTCATCAACCATGTACGACGCCATCACTTCGCCAGATGCGGGCGAGACTTTGATAGTCAGGTTTTCTGTTGTCAAAAGTTCGGACGAGGCATCTGGTTGTCGGACCTGCGCCAGCTCGGCCCTGATAATACCAGGCGAAAAGTAGGAAGAGGTGTAGTCGACCACGCGCATAAGAAGTTGTTTGTCAGTACAGTCTGAGATCCAAGAACGAATCAGGGCTGGGACGGTGAGGAGAGCTCGATGGTAAAGGTGAGCAGCTAACAGTTGTAAGCTCAGTGGACTTTCTGGTTCAAAAGCTGTCCAGAAGCATGAACACCAGATCGAAACAAGAGTATGTCCATACACACCGTCGAGATGAAATTCGTCGATAGCCCATGCATCCAACTTGAATACTCGCTTCCCACCACTGAACAAACCAAGAACGTCAAAGACATTCGGAATGAAATTTTGAGAAATAACGTCTAGGCTTCGCATGTGGGCAAAGTAGCTGGAACGAACTTTCATCGACTACGTTCAAGGTTAGAACTAATTGCCTGCAGCATTATCGAGAGCATATACCCACCGCATCGATAAATAAATCAAGTGTGACCATCCATGCAATCAGGTATCCAGACACTTCCTTGTTGTGTGCAGTTGACTGTTCGTCTAGGTCAAGTACCTCCCCTGAGCCAAGGTTCTGCTGTAATATGGTGAGGAGCTCAAGAGGTAACTCTGGCTTCACCACATCCTCCGTGTCGACACCAGCATCGATGACATAGTGCTCTGTCAACTTCCGCGCGGCATTGGTGAGTAAATGATAACCCATTCGCTGGATTTCCTGGGATTGATTTCTCAATAGGTGGCACATCTGCGATGTTTCTGTTGATGCAATAGAATAACGAAAAGATGTTTGTACTCACATTTGCTAAAGTCTTTTCGTTCATCATCGTAGATGGCATGTCTTGGATAACAGACAAAGCCAACTCTCGACATAATGCACGGGGCTCAGAGTAGGGCATTGTGACTACATTCCATAAGCCTGCGTTCTTTAGAGATGTAAACAAATCACTTACTCGTATTAACAGTGACCAAGTCCCTGACAAGTCCCAACACGGTCGCTCTCCTCGCGTCCCAGTCTGCGCGAAAAGGCTTGTTTGTCGATGCCAGATCATCAACGGCAATTACCAATCTCAGTGTCCTTCCAAGGGTCGTCAACGTACCACTGTCTTCCAGCGAGCAGTTCTGCTCAATGTCAACGTCCACCACTTTCGCAAGAAACATACGTGACGCACCTCCAAGTTATTCTCCATAACATCCCAAATGAAGTCCCAGTGGGACCCAGGAACATTCTGCAAGATTGGTGCCAGATGGAAAAACACCAATGTCATGGCGCTCTCCATATCCTCATCGACAGCCTCTCCGTCGTCTTGGTCGGCAGCGATCCACGCCTGACACGCCTTCATCACATTCACTGCGCGCTGTTGCGGGAGAAAGACGATGTCGGAATCGGGGTCCGGTGCGGTGGCGGCTAGTAACCGAAGGGTGATGAGACCGGTAGTGGTTGCTGCGCTGGGGCGAACGCCAATGAGCGAAGCAGCCAGTTCGTTGCGATACTTGTCGAATTTGGGCGGCTCCGGCGCATGAGTCGTAATGGTAGTCAATATGGTGATGGTGGTCTGAGGGGCTAGAAAAAGAATCAGCGATGAGGGACTTTAACACAAAGATAAAAGCTGACCTGTCTTTTCCAACCTTCTCGCGAGGGACAACCACGAGTCAGCGTCATCCCTCGTGGCACCGTTGAACAAGTGCTGCAGCACGATGCCGAGCACCGCTGCATCTCTCACACTATCTTTTTCTTTGGCGCGACGAGCGACTGCGGTGACAAACGACGCTATGCCCCCATCCTCGAGCGGGGCCGCACTACCCTTATTCATGAGCGCATTAACAACCTTGCCATGTATGTCATCCTCTACACGACCCAGGAGATAGGTCGTCAGTGATTTGACCTTCTCTACGGCATCAGCGAGACGGTCTCTCGTCACGTCAGGGGTCATGATACCATCTCGTGCGTCCTCCACACGAAGGTATTCGCTCGCGTAGAAGCCGAGAACAAGAATGTGACGCAGCCCCCAGAGGTTTGACCGTGCGAGATTACGTGAAGCGGTGAGGTATGCAAGTAGGGCATAAACGGCACGTGTATACTTTCTACACGTTGGGTTCGGAAAGACAGGGGTTCCGGAGAAGGTCGGGAGGGTAGGGTCAAGGAGCGCCAAGCTGGGAGAGGTGGTCGAGGAGGGGAGAGAAGAGGATTCAAGCATAGTGTCAAATTCTTCACGCGAAGGGAGAACGTCTCTCAAAGGTTCAATATAGATACCTGGAGGTGAGGGAGTAATGCACTGGATGATGTATTCGGGTCTAGATGACGAATTCAGGTGGATGACGTGCAGCACAGCAGATGAAATCTATACTCACCTCGTCTCGGCCTTGTCATCGATGACAATATTTCTCAGTGTCTCTTTCACGAGGCTGCCAGCGACGTCTCTCATCTCCCCTTTGCTGTAGACCTCCTTGGAAATCCATGAACTCCAAAGGGCCTTCGCGTCTTCTACCCACTTGTTATTTGACGCCTCTCCCTCGTGGGGTATGACGTAGCCAAGCAAGAATATTCCGGCATACAATTCCACACCAATATCCCCAGCAAATTCATACCCTGAACCAGCCAATCTCCTCACAAGTCCCACAACAGAGCTGATTTCAGCCGTATCTAAAACTTCGTCCAGCTTAGCGCCAGCAAGCCTCACTCTTGCCTCCGCAAAAGTGGTAACGTTATTTGAAAGCATGGAGGCGATTGTGTCCAAACAGCTGGGTGAGATGAATGGCGCTGAGGATATCGATATTTCAGACGCAAACCAAGAATAGATGACTTGTGTTCGGTACCTGGGGTGCCCAACACTCTCGCCACCAGTATCTCCTCATTTCCCTGCGTACCCATAGTTATTGCATTGCTGACCAAACGTTCTACCAGTTCGTCCATTGCTGCATTCGTTCCTCTAAGATGTGCCGGGAGCGGGGCGTCAGCTAGCGGAGACAACAGCGAGAGGGCGACATTCGTCGGAGAAGATGCAAGTGCGCCCAGAAGCACTGTCCAGAAGGCTTGTGTTTGTAACTCACCCTGCGACTGGTCAGAAGACATGGATCGATGTCGGAGGTACGCTAGCACTCCTTGTGTTGATACCTGCAGGAGTGCTACAGGGTGTGCGACGAATATTGCGTCGATGCGAGAAGCAAAAGGTTCGTTATCGAAAAGCGAGGAGCTAATTGTGTCCATGAATTTTGCGAGTGCTGCGAGTGCATCTTTGGCTGTGTTCATAGTTGGTGCCTGGTCCGAAGAGTCTAAGGCGGTTTCGAGAGCCTCGATCACCATTCGAATATATACTTCTACCACGGCCCGTGTCTTTTGACCTGCATGAGTGTCGGGCACAAACGTGGAGGTGAAGACGCGGAAGGTTAATGCAATGTCAAGTGTATCACGGGAGGTATGTATCGAGTTGAGTACGGCTGAACAGAACGCGTCAAAGGACGCGTCGAAGAGATCTGCAATCCTAGTCAGAGGTCGAGTCCTACCAGACCGGAAACCTACTGAGTAACACGATCGGGTCAACGCACCGCGTTCAACGTTCCCAAGTCTTTCTGTCGTACGAGCTATGATTCTGGCAGCTTCAGTCTGCTCGACTCGCAGTCGCTTGGTGACAAGTTCATTCCATAGATGGGAAAACTGGGATGCGAGTAGATTCTTTGCATCCTCATTCGTATCTGCAGTTACATTTTCCAATTGCATTCCTCGTCGAACAATCAAGAATAGGCATTCGCTGACTGCCTTGAGCCACGACGAGGCTGCTGGTCGTCTATCGAGGAGGCCGGCATGAAGCGGAGCCCAGAAGGAGGTAAACAATTGTGAAATGGGGTGGATATTGTGCCCTCGTTCATTTTCCTCCTTGTCACAGACCTGGAAGGCAGGTGGGAGGGCAGTCGGGAGAATCTATATGTGCATTCAGGCGGTGCTCAAGAGATGCAGAGTGAACCATACTGATTTGGGAATCCCAGCCAAGATGACCAATACCAACGGATACCCTTCGACAGGAGACCCAGAGCATCCTAGCTCAAGGAATTGCAGGAACTCTGTGTAAGCCTCAGATGTCAGTTGTCCGTTGGGAGGCAACTTGACGGAAGTATCTGCAACGACATCATCTTCATCGTGACCCTCCATTCCAGCCTCAGAGTCAGACTCGGATTCTGTGTCCGAGCTGGAGGTAGAGCCGTCACGTTCTGCGCCTTTAAAATCGACATCTAGATCGTTGTAACCCCTTGATGCACTTTCCATGTCAATTGTCCATGCCTGGTTATAATCTGACGCAGTGAATGGTATCACATGGTAACTTATCTGCATGAATGCAAATCGTACCTCTAAGGAATACCACCAAAGGACCTCCCAATGCTGCTCGCACGCCAATGTCAGCTTCGACCCATGCTGAGCGCAGTGTAGCCGTGCTTAAAATCCGAATCAAGGGTCTTGGTAATTTGCCTGGTTCCAGAAAACATCAGTTGTGTGATGATGATGATGGATGGATGCGCTATAAGCTGAAGGTTACACACGCAACCGACACTGGGTGCACATCGCATCCAGACACAGTTAGAAAAACGTGTAGGACGCGAAACGTAGACTTTTCATGAACACCCGACGAGGACACAAGAACAAACCTTTAAAGACCCCAACTAAAGACCCCACAAGTAACCATGCAGCTTGTCTGACGTGAGGCTGGCCCTGACCAAACGAAGCAGCGGAAAATGGAGCAGTTGCGGGATGCAGAGTAGACCAGAACGCGGGGGACGACAGGAGTGTTGTTAGAATTGGGAGGTCAGTCGCTGCGGCGAAATCAATCCCAGGCCAAGTGTCTGAATAAACCGCATCAATAACCGAACAACACCGCAGAGAACAGACGGGACGAGGTGAACGTCTCACCGACTACCGAACGGTGGAAGTTCCAACATACCTAGAATCCATCTTACAACGCCTAAAGCGGCGACCCTTAGCCTTCCAGCTCTGTCTGAGTCATTCTCTTCACCCACGTTATCACCCGTCATTCGCTCAGACAGAGAGGTTGGAGCAGACGACGAAGAGTCAGAGGAAGGCGGAATATATCGACCACTTTTCCTCTGCTGTGATTGCAGGATTGAACCTCCTTTCTTTCCTTGGGCAGCGCCTTTACCTTGAGGTGTATTCTTACCCTGTTGAGATAATGGGTCCACGGGAGGCACTATGGGAACCGGGTTTAAAGCCGTATGAAGGCCCTGTGGATCGAGGACGGTGCGTTGAACAAATCTGGAAAGGGAAGTGAGAAGCTGAGGGTCAAGCGCGATATTAAATCGAGATCGCGTGTGTTGAGTCTGAGAACTAGGACGACGTTCATCTTGAGTATCTGTGGGTTGGTTGGGAACAGGTGTGATGAAGTCTACCCATGACCTGATGCCAATAGCGTTGACTACTCGATCAACGTCGTGTGCAAGCATTCCCCATGTCCCTAAGAGCGTCTCCATCTCAGCTTGAGATGCGACTTCGCTGGTCCACGCGAGAAGGGCTTCGCGTACTGAGCTGAGGCGAAGAAGGGAGAGGTGGAGGGAAGCAGCGAGGTAGCGAAGACGCCGGACGGGGTGGGTGAAGAGTACAGGGGCGCGATGGAGCTGCAAAGGAAGTTAGTCGTCGCAAAACTAAAAATCGCGTGAAGACGCACCCAGACGGGCAACATCTTGACCACCATGGCTGCCTTTCCGCCCTCTTCCCCATACCGATCCCGCTCTTTAACCGCGTCCTCGACCCACTTGGCAAGTTCCTCTATCGCTTTCCCTCGTGTGATGGTATCCTTCTTCCCCAATGCCCTGAGGACGACGACGAGCTCTGGCGGCAATAGATGGACGAGACCTGAGGTATCGAGTGGATCAAGGACTGGTGGTACGGGTTTGGCTGGTGGGATGTAGACCTTCTTGCGCTGTTCTCTGGCTTCTCTCTTGGACAACTTGGAGTTCTTTTCTCCTTTCGGTTTTGACTGTTTAGGTATGAGCGAAGGGGGAGGTACAGTAGATGCGGGTTCTTGGGCAGCTGATGCTTTGCGTGCATTTTTCTTGCGTGTGCCGGAAGTTGCAGACGATTTCTGGCCTTTGACCATCGTGTGCGATGGAGCTGTGAATCGTGATCTAGTGGGGAGCGAACGTAGAATTATACTAGTGCAAGTATGATCTAATTGTATTTAGACGCGGTGACTCAGACTCATCCATCCGACTCGGGGTCCATCATCCGCTTGCATTCATCCCGAGTTTCACACTCGATTCACAGCATCCTCGAACACGCCGCCGGGCGCCAAGTTGACTGGCATCGACCATGGTAACAAACTTTTTTCTATCCTTACCACCTCAGCGATTGACTTTGATAAAAACGAGCACCAATGCATTGGAAGGCATGTCAAAGAACATGATGGGCGCAAGAACTGGCCACTGGCAGGGCCATCAGCGCACTTATCGGCGTTCTCTTTCATTCAGATTGTGCTCATGACGAGCACAGGAATCTAGGGCTGGTCATCGAGGCTACAACGTGCATGGGATGATAAATGTTTCAAACGGCAGAGCTTTCGACTACTGCCAAGGGAAAAACACGACGGACGAAGATCTTCCAGTTCAACTCTTCGCATTTGGTGGTCAGGGAGCGTACTGGCCAACGGAACATATAGCCGGTGCTATGCGTTCTCAATAACTTTTTTGCTTCACATTCAACACCAAAGATCAATTCAAATACACTCCCCATACATAAAAAAATATTTAAAACCTTCAACTGACCGACAAGAAAGAAAGTAAGAAAACATTCCGAATGCCACCGTGGGCACCGGCGACTTGGGGAAATTCTTTTCAGTTGTTCACAAGTTAATATTGATAGGAGAGCAGCCGATAGCGACCACCCCGTTCTATGTGTGCAGCGAATGATCAGCACCGCTCGCATTCACCATAACAAGGTCAACCCACAAAGTTGTCGTTAGTGCAGCAGACGGGCTGCTGAGCGCAGCTACTAGAGCTCAGGACTTGGATAGGGGAGCAACCGAGTCCGACGAGACCTGTGATATCCTGAATGACGATTCCGAGTAGTCCGAGGAGAGTGGCAATTCCTGGGCTGTTTGCCTGAGGCGTAGTCCGTCGTTAGTGCAAATCACGAGGACATTACGAGCGAGAAAATCTCACTTGAGTGGTGGCCTGGCAACATTGGATCGAACCGGTGTCGCATTGGGAACTACCAGTACGGGCTTCGAGGGCGCTGGGTGCGGCGGCGACGACTGCAGCGAGGGCAGCAACAGGGAGAAGTGCGGAGAGGCGGATGTACATCTTTGTTGAGGTAGGGTAGCTGAGCTCTGTAGGAGAGGTGACTGAATACCGTTTTGCTGATGGCAACCCACTGTACAACTCACCTTTTATACGACGAGGCCTCTTCAGTGCACACACCGTGCACAGCTGGTGTTCCTGCCATGCATACAGACGCGATCAGGTCCGGCGTACCTCCTTATCATTCCGTCATGGTGGTGGTCGCAAGAAGGGGTGAAAGTCATGCGTGAGATGAAATATCCGCGAGGTACGAAGGGTCGTTGCAGGCCACGTACCACTGCCCCTAGATGCTTGGACACTGGAAAGGCATCGAACACGATGTGCATGACCTGGATGTCGTTGCTCCTGCAGGGGAACAGGGGGACACGAAACAAAATGGGCATTCATCGTAAAGGTCAGTGCCTAGATGAGACAATGAATGGAACATGATGTACGGTGAGGCAGGCGCTGGTTGGATGAAATGTAGACATGCAGTGTGAAACGTCAATCGCTCGATACTAAGGCGGCCAACGACTACATAAAAGCGGTCCTTTCGATCGGTGGTGCTGGGAACCAGTAATCATGGCTGTGTGATGGCAAATACCATGCTCATTTCGTGGCATGAGCAGAATTTCGTGATGTCAAGAGGGAATGTGCCTCGACTGAGGCTGTGGTGCAATCAGCACGGATAGGTATTGAAATGACATACTTACTGGTTGTGATCACGGACCATGGTAGAGAATCCATCGCGGTCTAGATCTACGTTTCCTTTCCGAGCAGCGAATGGCCGCTACTGCTGCTGTCGATGATCAGAAACAATTATCTGAGTCGGTCAGAAGTAGTAGTTATTGAATTAGTAAGTATGTCATGCTAAGACATTAATATCTGTCACATTCCAGTTTCCAGGGGTTGTGCAGACAGTTGTATGTAAGTGCCAAAACCCCGAACAAGCGGAACAAGGGGTTGTTGTATACTGTTTGCGCATGTTAGGATCAGAAGCTTCAGGGATACATTGTAGGCTCGTCTGTCTGTGCGTTCTCTTCATCAAATGTACAAACTTGATTTGAATTACCTTGCTCACAAGGTCTCTTGCCATGTCGGAATGCCAACCCAAATCAAATAACGTCAACAATGCTAACGCGAGATGGGAACAGCACTTTTACGCACGTTCGCACCAAAACTCGAACTTTCTCGAACTACACATCCAACTTTTTCCGATCTTCTAGAAATGCATTCGGGTTCGTTCTCACTCACAGAATAACAATGAAATTGGCCTTTCTGTCTCAAAATACCCTTCAGTTATTTTAGTTTCGTGCTGAAACCATTTTATCCAACTGTTATTTTCGCCCAATCCTCGGCCCTTCTCTTGTTGCTCCTCTCTCGCTTTGCCTTCCTGCTTTTGGATCATTAAGGGATGGCGTGATTTCAGTGGGTCCTCGCAATCCAAACGTCCGATGCAAGTCAACTGTATGATGCGGGTTGCAAAATGTCTGTTGGATATGAACTCGAATAGACTCATGATGAGTCCAACATGATGCTTGTAAACTAGAAATTCCACCTACTCTCACATGGCATTAATGGGGTAGTGGTAACCTGGGTCGTTGCCATCGACCCGCCGGGGGTTCGATTCCCTCTTAATGCAATCAACTTTTTCCCGCTCTGTCGTTTGCATACGTAATCCGATTAGTCTTGGTCGATGGCAGGGTTCGTGCGCCGTGTAGCGTGTTCTACGAACAGAACCGTTGTACCCAGTGTCCGTGAGTTTTTCCGCTTTGACATTGATCTTCTCATTGACCCGAATGTACTATTCAAGCTCATCACAGACAAGCAAGACGATACCTGTACACTGTCCCATCATCAACTGTGAAGCCAGTTCTTAACAGAAGTAGTTGGTTCAACGTAGAAACTGCTATCGGGAAAGCCATCGCCGCGACCGGCGGCGGTCAAGGAAATGCCCCATCCGATTGGAAACCGCTACTCGACTGGACCGCTCCTCCCGACCTCCTTGTTCGAGCCAGGACAGGTGCTGGAAAGACCTTTACATATATCATTCCAGCCATCGAGTCGCGACTCAATCATAGGCATTATCCCGGCTCGGTGGGCCCTGT
Organism: Hemileccinum impolitum; assembly: GCA_003316335.1. Lineage (NCBI taxonomy): Eukaryota > Fungi > Basidiomycota > Agaricomycetes > Boletales > Boletaceae > Hemileccinum > Hemileccinum impolitum. The sequence goes on from QFEQ01000423.1 coordinate 32,318, forward strand.
GATCCTCGCACCTACCAGGGAATTAGCCATACAGATTGCAAGCGAGGCTCAGAGGCTCACAGCGCACCACAAAGGCTTTGAAGTGCAGTTGCTTGTTGGCGGTACGTACAAGGTTCAGCAAATGAAAGATTGGATGGCGTCATCACGGGATATTGTCGTTGCAACTCCCGGACGGCTGCGGGACCTCCTGTCCAATGAGCCGGGGTTCCGGCAAGGGTTTAAAAGCTGCCCCATGGTGTGTTTCGAGCTTTGGTTACGGGTCCCCTACCGCTGACGGGCAGATAGCTCATTCTAGACGAGGCAGATACACTACTTTCTATGGGATTCCGTGACGACATTGATGCAATTGCTTCCTTCCTCCAGCGGTATCCTCTTCGCCGAACGTTCCTCTTTAGCGCGACCATGTCGCGTGCTGTCCGACAGCTTGCGTCATGGATTCTGTCCCCGGATCACACATTCATCGATGCTGCGCTATCAGAGCCAACACCGTATAGAAACGAGGAACATATGGCTCACGTGAAACTCGCGGTGCCTTGCGATGCTGAGGTTGTGACACATGATCACGTCGAACAGTTTCATACGCTGTGTCCAACTGCTTCCGACCAATTGCCGACCCTACTAAAACTGCTAGCGCACGATCAGCTCATACATGGACCAAGCTCGAAGGTGATCGTATTCTGCCCCACTGCTCAAATGGCAGGATTGCTCTCGATGTTGCTGCGTTCACTAGCAGAGGAAGTACTACCTGGCAACAACGCAGAGATCGTAACGATGCATTTGAAAATGAAACAATCGGTCAGAGATCGCGCTCGGGCATTTTTCCACAGGGCTGGAAAGACTCAAAGCGGTCAACCGACCGTGTTGGTCACCTCAGACCTCACCGCAAGATGGGTAGACTACCCTGGGGTGACAAGAGTAGTTCAGATCGGTATCCCGAGCAGGGAGGCTATGTATGTCCATCGGATGAGGAGGATGGCCCGGGGCATCAAGAATAACAGACCCGCTGTGCGCGCAGACTTATTGTTATTGCCTTGGGAAGCAGGATACATGAACTGGAAACTAACAAGCCTGCCCATAAAGTCGCTTTCCATCCCCGTTCTCGACGGTCAACTCGCTTCTCTTTCGTCACAGTCGCCCTCTCTGACCACCGAGTTTTTTAAATCTACTCTCGCTGGGATACAGCACCGTATCGACCCTGTTGATGTTCGGAATACAGCTGCTTCTTTATTGGGGTATTACCTTCCCCTCACGCCATCGTTGCGATTGCAACCACATGCCGTCCTCGCAGCCGTGTCTTCCTGGGCTTCTGAATGTTTCCATATCTCAATACCAACGATCACAAGACTTCCAAAAAAGTTTACCGATGCGTACGAGCAGAGCACCCGGTTAGAGAAGACGAAAGGTCTGTTCGTCGATGGCCTGAGGCTTGCTGGCCCCTCTCTGCTTGGAAAGGCCAAGTCAAGGAATCGTTCAGTCTGGGAGGGTGCGAATACGCGGAGAAAGAAGCCGAAGCGTTGGTATTGACGATTGAAGAAGATTCCTCTGCATGTGTTATGTCAAACGACTGCCGAGGCGCGTCGGCAACCGTTAATATATACCCTACTTGTTTCAGCCCCGCAAGACCTTTGACTCGTGCTAGCGCTGCGGCTTTCCGCTGATCATCCACCAATGCTTAGCTGGGTTAAGGAGAGCAATTTGAGCTAATACTATGGTCCACCAAGATGGTTATTTGATTGCCGGGATTCGAGGGCCTGCAACAATTAAGCGTCCCAGTGAGTGATGGGACTTGCATACATTCGGAATGGGTTTGCTACCCCACAGTACGTATGTACGGTGTCCTTTGCCCTTTCGATCAATCCAATTCAGGCGATGCCCGCCTGGTCGTGACTGTACTGTTAACGGGACGCTCTCTCGTCCATACCCTCAATGTTTCTTCGCTGACCATGACACCTTCCGGATGTGGCGGTTTGAAGAACTTCGACTGTTCTTCCAGCTGTTCCTCGAGCACAGAGGTGCCACACGCGGCAGCAATGAAGCCAAGGAACGGCGGTGACGGGTTCAACGGTCGGGAACAGAACTCAGGGTGTGGTTGAACTGCCACGAAGAACGGGTGATCTGCGAGTTCGAGAATCTGCATTCGTTCGCCGCGCTCATCTTTTCCTACAAAGGTGAGTCCGGACGCCTCAAGTCGGGTGACTTGGGCAGGGTTCACTTCATAACGGTGACGGTGACGTTCCCATGCCATGTCTGCGTTGCCATAAAGCTGGCGTACTTTGGGTAATGTCGACTTTGAAGGATGAACGCCATTGGTAGTCGGGCGGTTTTCGTCGGCACCATTTTCGATAGGAGAAGATGAGTCGACGGGGGAGCCCTCCGGATCGGTAATACTAGTGAAAGGATGGAAAACTGTCGGGCGTAGACCAAGACGCATCGTTCCTCCCATATGCGTGCGCGATATTTCGGGCATGAAAATAATGAAAGGATGAGCAGCATCAGGGTGGAATTCGGCCGACGTCGCATCTGCATCCCCGAGTCAACGGAAGCCATAAAGTAAAGAATGCGTCAAGAGGGGTCAGGGCTCACCCTGCACGCCAAGGACGCTCCTCGCCCACTCTAATACAGCCATCTGGAACCCAAGACAAATACCCAAGAATGGTATTTTCTGTTCGCGTGCCCATTTTATTGCGAGGATCATACCCTCGATTCCACGTTGTCCAAATCCTCCAGGGATGAGGATACCCCTTGACCAGCGCTGTCAGCGCAACCTCTCAAAAATCAAGGGAACATACCCAGCGCCCACTACACTGCGCCACGCATCATGGTACTTGGCGGGATCCGACACCTGAGTGGGGGGTTCGAGGTCGGAAGACTCTACCCACTACGTTTGCCAATTAGCGTATAGCAATACCAGTCGAAAAGCAGAACGTGCCTGGATAACCAACTCCCGCTTGACGCGGAATGCCGAGTGCTCAAGAGCCTTTATGACCGACATGTATGAATCCTTGAGGTCAGTATATTTCCCAACCAAGACGACCTTGACCTGGTCGAAGAGGCGTTCTCGGCTAGTGTCGTGATGAGCGGATGGGGTCAGAGTCGCGAATGACACCAAGACAGACCTTTTAATCAAGCTTCTCCATCTGGCGTCGAGAGATAAACCTTTAGATATCATCTCTTCCGGAATCTTGAGAGCTGGAAGATTCAACCTTCTGTGAAGATACTCGACGATTCCTTGGGCCTGGAGGAGTAGAGGGACATGATACACGGAGGACACATCATGCACGCCGACCACTTGCTCGGATGCGACATGGCAAAACATGGAGATCTTCTCCTTGGTGGCTTTTTCTAATGGCTTGGGTGCAAGCAGTCGACAAGCAATCTAGAATGATCGATATGGATGATTTTGTAAAGAAAACATACAGGCTGTTACTCACTAGATCAGGGAGTAATCCGAGCCCACGCAGTGCATGAACGGTGGTTTGGGTAGGCTTGGTTTTCTGTTCCCCATGCATATCTGGCACAAGTGAGACATGTATAAGAGCAAAGTTATCATGTCCGACTCGAAACTGGAACTGCCGCATGGCTTCAATAAAAGGGGCGGATTCTATATCTCCGACGGTCCCTCCGAGCTGAGAACACTTGAGGCATTTGCATTCGAGAAGGACAATCGCACGTACCTCTACAATACAAAGGTCTGGTTCTTCGCCAGAATTGTCGACAGGAATTTTTGAAACACGGTCTATCCAATCTTGGATAGCATTCGTGACATGGGGTACGATCTGCAGAGAGCTCGTCATTCTCTCATATGTGCTGATTGTCATCGCAACCCCACCTGAACCGTTTTCCCAAGATATTCGCCTCTTCTCTGTGTCAAAAGTCAATACGACGAAGTAAGACGGCCTGAACATAACAAACCTCCTTTTCGATCACATCCCGATAGATCTTACCAGTAGTAATGTTGTTATCTCTCGAAAGTGTGACATCCAGATAGCGTTCGTAGTTGCCCAGATCCAAGTCTACCTCACCACCATCATTCAAAACGTATACCTCACCTGGTGAGGATACTCAGGAACCAGGGGTATAAACGCCATCTGTCACTATCTCACCGTGCTCGGTGGGGCGCATGGTACCTGCGTCTATGTTCATGTAAGGATCTATCTTGATTGCGGTGACCTTGAGGCCAGCCGTTTTCAAGAGCAAGCCAGTGGAGGAGGCTACACGTCGGATATGAACAAGAGACTATGGGACGGAAGATACTTCATCGCACCAATGACGCCCTTCCCGATCCCACTAACAACACCTCCAGAAACGAGAATGAACTTGGTCATTATCGCAAAAGGTGAAAAGATAAAGAAAGTTATAACTTGAACATGTTACAACAATTCAAAAGTGATGCGGATACGATCGAAAATTCGACCCTTCGGATATAGCCGGGTGGGACCCCCAAGCTCCCCTCACTTTCCTGGTTCAACTTGTTTGACTTGTGTAGCCGCTGCTTCACATCCGCCATGCCTTCACAAAGGGCGTACACTTTTGCCCTTGTTGTCTACTCAAAGCCCAAGGCAACGGAGGAGTCTGTGACGATCAACTCTAAATCAAAGGGGCTTCTTTTTACTGTCAGTGATGATAACTACATGGATTTTTTGCGCGGTATCCTCGACAACTTGAAGCACCAGCAAAGTCACTACAGGGTCTCCGAGGAGAAGCGCTTTCCTTTCACGTTCGTGCTGCCGAAGACAAAAAGGTAGGTCAGTCGTCTCTTAGTCGTTCAAGATGTGCTGACCGTCGCTTCGTTTCGCATGATATTTCATTTAGCCTGCCTGCCAATGGTGCAACAGAGGTTCATAACGAGGCTGACTACCAGGAGATGGTGAAGACGATCCACAACACGAACCCTAGCATGACCAAAATCTACGTTGACATGCAACAAATCGAGGAGCTTCCCTCAGGTAACCCCGAGGATAGCGAAGCGTCCGACGCAGACGTTAGCCAGGTGTGTTCACATAGTTCTACCCCTTAGATTTGTAACCTAATAGGCCAACAACAGAGCCCCTCACACAGTCCCTTGGACTTAGATGCACCCCTCGCTCGATGGCGTCTCAAGCTTCAGAATCGTTACAAGAACGCAAACGATGCAGGCCTTACATACGTTGGGCCGATGGGGGCAATTTCTCTCACCCCGGGGATGATCTTGGATTGGTGCTGTGCGCTGGTTCGTCATCTTTTAACAAAAATTACACTGGGATTGTCTAATAGGTATACAGGAGGAAGGGGAGGCCACACTGGCTACCCCACCCAGTCTCGAATTGTTCAATACGGCCAACAAAGCGCAACTACCCGTTCCAGCAACGCCGAGCGTTGATGTCAACTTATTGATATCCATCCTCCTTCTCCTGACGCTTATGAACTTTGGTCTTCTGTCCACTGCCTCTCCCTCTCATCCCACTGCAACCAACGCTCCTGCTCCACCCCCAGCAATGCCTACCCGTACTCCTGCAGAAACACCTACCCCATCTCACCTCACGCGTTTTCTTCATTATGCCGAAACACATCTTGGAGTGCGCGACGCTACCACATACAAGCGAGACTTGGAACTCCATGGGATTGGCCCAGATGTATTTGCAGACATCGATGACAAGACACTGGCCGGAATTGGTATCTCGACTGGGGATGTCATCCGTCTCAAAAAGGGCAGTTTGATTTGGTGGAATAGCCCCGAAGGAAAGCGTAAGCGAAGCAACACTGCACCATCGTCGGGCACCGATGACAGAACCTCCGATGCCCAACCGCCAAGGAAAAGGGTAGCATACGAGAAGCGGTACCGTGACGGCACTAAACATCGCTTTTGGGGGCCGCCAGTGCGACCGGTTTTGTAGTGTAAAAAAGTTTGAAATGACTTCTGGCTTCTGGATGCTCGGAAGCTGGATGTTTGAAGCGGCCACCCGTGCCACGCACGTTGCTCATCTTACGCTACTCTTTCTAGTCGGTCAATGCTAATAACACGATGTCATTCTTAAGCAATCTCATATATCCGTCCCATCGTGGTTAACATTGGGCAGACAGATCTACTCTGGCTGGCATATCACCGCCCAAGATAGCAGCGATTAAATTCTGGGCGGCATATGTCGCCATATGTTTCCGGGTCTCCTGTGTTGCACTCCCGATATGCGGGACGATAACGCATCTGCAACATCCAGCGTGAGTCAAGTGTAATCTAGGGTACTGCAGCTTACTTTGGCTCCTTGACCAGCGGGTGATCTTTCGGTACATTTGGCTCACCCTCCACGACGTCAAGCCCAGCACCCCAGATCCACCCCTCTCGGAGTGCCTTTGCAAGCGCATCGGAGTCCACCAATGTTCCTCTGCTCGCATTCACAAGAATACTGGTCTTCTTCATTTTCCTCAATAAATCTTCGTCGACGGCATGATAGGTCCCCGAGCCACCCGGTGCAAGAACGATCAAAACATCGCTTTCGCGAGCCAGTTCATCTAGGTCCACTTTAGAGACCGCCTTCAAGTTGTACTTTTTTTGCAATTCTGCGTCACGCTGTAGGTTTTGCGGGGACGAGGGATTCGATGAATACAGGCAATGCGTGATGCCGAACGACACCAGTCTTGACAAGGTTGCTTGTGCTATCCGACCAAATCCGATAAAGCCGACTTTGCGTGTCGGGGAAAGGACTGTGGTGCTCAGCTGCGGCCCGCATAGGCTGAAAGGGGCCCATGAGAAGTTTGGCCACTGCGGATGTCATCAGTATATACACATGCATGTTCATTCAAATTCGATAGCATACCCCTCCATCTTGCACCAAGGAGTATCCTATACCACCATTTCTTCCCGCCATCAGTGCCAACATCACGGATAGATCAGCGACTATAGAAGAGTTTAGGAAATCGAGTTATGTTGACGGCCTTGACTTGCCTGCATCAGTCAGAACGTCAGGGGTATAGCCAACACTGACTCCTCGTTTTGCGATTGCCTTGAGATCGATATGCTCTACAAAGTTCATACGCCGGAGAAGGATGAGGAATCATAGTGCGACGCAAGTGACAATCCCACCATAACCGACAGACATTGTCGACACGACTCGCAAAGTAGATCCAGCTATACGTATGAGCCACGATTTCGTCAAACCTCCTGGATCTTCCGAGAGTGGTGAATATGAACTGACCCTTGTCCAGGAGTTCCGAGTCAACCTGAGGGAGCAGTCGAGCGTGTATTACGAGGGGTGATTCCACAAGGGACATACTTTGTCTGTCAGTGGCATGACGATTACCCCGGTCGCGCCCTGGATATTGTCCAAGAGCCATTTTCTATCGCATGTGCGGTCCTCCGGCCAGACAACCAACTAGCCACTAGCATGTTAACAACCAAATCGAATATAGTGCACAAACATACATCTAATTCGTGTCTATTCTCCAACAATGGCATTACATCGGGACCAAGGTTACGGCAGACGACAACCTTGTAACGTGGACTGCTGAGATGAGAGACGACCGAGGTTAGTCGCGCTGCTGGAGGATGACTGGAAGCGAATGACCCGGACTGTGCCATCGAAGTCCTCTCTATCAGAGTGGTCAACTGGAGCGGCGATGAATCAGAGGATCCCCGGGATGATCTATTAAATGATAATAGTCAACCGGACCGACGGCCTTCCGGAGGCAACCCGTTGCTCGCACAGTATAGCCGGGTTACCCACCACCAAGGACGGCTCGTGATTTGGTATAGATTTTTTCTTGTCACGGTTCCCTGAGAGTCTGTACACTGCCCAGTCAACTACTAGTACTCGTGAAACCAGACCACCTATTCTCCAGTAGTATTATCGTCCATAACTGAGTCCACATCGGGTGAATCCTCAGATTGTTCAACCCCAATGCTGCCTGCGGGTCTCCAAACACACCCAATCGTCGCTTTCCAGAGCCGGACGCGACCGTCATTGCCAGCTGAGGAGAGAACAGTACTGATGTCCCGATCAGTAATTCTGAAAGGTCAACATTGCTGCAGAAATCATACCCTGTTATGTTCCATTCTACCCGACCAACTGCCGACCTGCAACAAGAATCAGTATGGCACAATGTGAGTGACCAGGTAGACAAACTTGTGATGGTCAAAGTCTGCAACGATCGTGCCTGTCCATTTCAGCTCCCCTTCCGCCTCGGCATCGTCGTTGTCTTCAGCTGGTTTCACCCTCCAAATTCTCACATGGCCATCTCTTCCTCCAGTCGCGAGGAGGTGGTATGATCGTCCACAAGACGGTGCCCACGCAACAGAGGTGATTGCGTATGGCGTCGGGGCTTCCCCATCAGCAGATGTTCCTGTCCCTGAGTTGGCCTCCGATGGCTTGGGAGCCCCGGAAGGAGTTGGATCAAGCGTCAATAATGTTGTTGGGCGGCGGGAAGGTGATACTTGTATAATCTTGGGGAGATCAACAACCCAATGAATGTAAACGATAGCAGGGGCGCTTACCTTGACGGTTCCCGTGACACCGCAACCGGCCGCAAGAATCTCGCCCCAATACCTCTCTTTACACCACGATACGCACCAACCACCGTCAGCTTCTCGATTACCCAATCCAGGTTTCTGTTGCAATGGAACCTGTGATTGCTGCAGTGCCTGGGCAACCAGAGACGCAGAAGCACCCTCAAGTGTTGCATTCGTTTGTGTGGGCGTCGCAAATGCAACAGAAAGCGATGAAGGAGAAGACATCGACGGAAGGGTTGTGACATCCACCTCCTCGCAGAGCTGCCAGGTAGCCAACGAAGATTGCTCTAGACATTCATATATCCGGAGGTGGTTGTCAGACGAGACAGTTGCCTGAGCAAGGCTGAGACAGGGGAAGGTCGAATTCACATTAACACATACCAACTTCAACCCAAAATGGTGCGGTGCGAATTCCACCGCTCTCACTGTGCCACGCGCGTCAAGTAAGACTGCTCTTTCTACCCATCTCGATGGAGCGTTACTGTTGGAATGCGCTATCTGTACATGCGTGGATCCATTGAACTGGGCATTTCCGCCAGCCGCGAAGGAGGTCTGTTCCCAAATTTTGACGGTCCGATCGAACGATGCTGACACAAGGATTGTGCCAAACTCTGGGTGAGCCCAGCTTACTCTTGAAATAGCAGCATCATGCGCCTACAGAAAAAGACGGATCAGTATATTTTATTCTACATCATAAAGAGACATATATATAACCTTCCACTCGTCTTCGACGCTCCATGTCCCTTCGGTTTCATCTAATTGCCAAATTTTGATTCTGAAGTCGATTGAGGGTGGACTGAGATACATTTGAATGAAGTCTCACCGTTGGTCGAGGCTACAAGTGGCGAGATGAAGCCCATAGTAATCATAACATAGGTCTGTCACGAGGTCGTCATGCGCACTCTGTATGAGACCAGTTTGGATCATGGCAGCAAAGTGAAGGCGCGTCGACTAGTCTCGGAAGATCAAACTTGAACCAGCGTTACTACGTTAGCTTGTTTGAATTATGCTAGCAGCGGTCACCGCGCTGTGTATGTTGAAGGTGACCATAAACGGACTCGGTTCAGAGAGCTTGTAAACTCAACAAGGATAAACAAAGGTGCAGTAATGCTTTCAAGTAAATTGAAAACCAACACCCAGTGAACATCCCTCTATCTTCGGTAAAGTAATCTGTAAATGTCTTAGCGAGCTCCCAACATTTTCCTGAGGAAAATTCGCTCGGTGGTTGACGCGGCAGCCCGCTCTGGTGGTACGATAGTAGCGTATATTCGGTTATGATAGAGTCGGTAACAGTTTCCATATTCTAACGGAACCATCATCCGCTGTGGTGGAACATAGGTCCTCAAGCCCAGAGCGAGGGCACCATCGCACTGAATTTACATCGTAAATTCCATGGGCGGACGAGACCGACGCGATGAGTTTCGAGGACAATGTGATGCGTGTAGCATCTTCTTGGAAAGACTCCTTCAATGAGTAGCCTCAGAGGCGATATACATTCATCCGGCCAATCAACTCACCGAAATTTCCCAAACATTTATTTTACCATCACCGCCCGTGCTCGCAATCCATCCGAGATTGTCGCCTTTGCCCGCTCCCCAGTCTACGGAGTATATACTTCTTGTGTGCCCCTCTAGCTGATAGGCAAATTCCCATGTGTATCTAGCGGAGCGTTTCCAAATTCTGATCGTCAGGTCCTCTGAGGAAGAAGCGAGGTAGTCGCCGCGGGGTGCCCATGCAACTGACCACACTGTTCCTGCGTGTCCTGAAAGTGTTGCAAAGGATGACCAGTCTTCAGAATCGTCGTCGACATAAAGCCTGATCGTATCGTCGTAGGATGCCGATGCAAGAATCTATTTTCGAGGCTGAAATCAATCTCGAAGAAACATCATGCACGACGAAAACAACAAACCTCCTCCGAAGGATGCCACGAGACACATTTGACGTCCTGACTATGCTCCATCATGACGGCCAGGCATTCAAATTCTGCATCCGGCTTGACTGGAATAAAGAAACCAGTCAAGAACAGTAATTATATCAAGCTCGAGCTCGAAAGTCACCTTCCCAGATCCATACCGTTTTGTCTCTGCCACACGTTGCAAGCAATGTTCCTGTAGCCGAGTACGTGACGCTCTTGCATTCCGTCTCGTGTCCCTCTAAGGACGCGACACATTCCCATTCTTCGGGCTCGGACGGATCCGCGTCGTGTTCGTGCTTTTCCCATATGCCGATATGGGCGTCAAAGGACCCCGTTACCAACCTTTCCCCCGAGGGTGCCCAAGCAATGCTTCGGACGGTTTTACTGTGCCCCGTCGAGATCGTTGTGAGATGCGAAAAAGAAATCTTGAACGGATCGTGTGGATCCTTGCGGTAGCCGTACAGGCGCACCGTCTTGTCTGCTGAGCACGAAGCCAGTAAAGGCTGGGTTGGGTTCCAGGCGACTTGCCAAGCGAGATCGTCGTGACCTGAATACAAGAGTACCTGTGTAACAATCCCTTGTGGGTTGGATGTACGCATACCTGGTAGGTCAGCACAAAGCTGCAGTGTGAATGGTAGATCCAACATCGCCATTGGACTTGGAGATCGTCCGACTGGCAATCATTCCGACAAAGCTGATCATTCTTCTCACGGTTTCTGGCACACGCAAGCCTGAGCAGGTACAAAACATTCTCGGCCGCCATTTCTCCGTCAGCTGGCTCACAATAACGCTGCACGGTCGAAACCTACAGGACAGTCGTAGGATATACCAAAATCATGGTGAGTTCTTCACAATGCTTTCCCTTGGCGGTGTCGGTGTCTTCGACGATCGTCGATGTAGCTCTCAATGAGAAAGCATTAATCTTCGCATCGTGCTTTCATATCTAGAAGGCAGGTGATGACTGCTCTCTTCCTTCACAAGGCATCTCGGTAATTCTTTCCTGGTCGGCAAGGGACAATCTACCATCACACGAGTAGAAACATAAAGTTAAGTCAAACAGGACGCACAAGTAACTCGCTAGCGCCTATGAAGTGTAGCAAAGGATGCTAGGGTGTACAGAGTAAATTATTGCTTGGAGCAAGCCTACCTTTTTGAGACCCAAATAGGAAGATGTACATGACTGTAAGCATCGCCATGGATTGGACGCTTGCCAAACGCGACTCAGACCATTGCCTACCTCTGTTCGACCACAATCTCCTTTGTTCCCAACTTCCCCCCTCCTACAATCCCAATGATATCAGACAGCAGACTCTTCGCCGAGACCCAGATCGGACAATGGCGCCGGCGCCAGCCGAAAAGTCGGGTTCCATATTTCGTCGCCAAAGATGTGTCCGCGATGACGCGAGCTGTGATCCAATGGCTTGTGAGCGCAGCAAGTCTTGCCAAGGCAACTAACGTGCTGCATAATGGTACCTGACAGATGTCATTTAATATTTGACGAGCTTTGAAGTAAAAATCTATAGGCCTCGGGATGATCATGAAGATGTTGGGGCGGAATTGAAGTTAGCGTTTGTTAGCGGTATTTATTCCCTTGCATGTCGAGAGTCTTTCGTGACCTCGGACACTGACCGTTTCAGATGCAGCAACAGAAAAACTGCCGGGAGGTAGTTGTCACAGGCGGAGACCTGTTTCCTTCCCAAATTTCCTCGTTTTGCAACACTGGCCTCATACCATTCATTCTCTACTTTGCAGTTTTGGAGGTGTGTGTCATGAGTCTGTTCCGAGGAAAATGCGAGATATGTCCACCGCCCATATCTCACGTGATCACATCACCACTTCGGACTGTTTGCAATTCGGGCGTTCTTTACCTGGCAATTTCTACCAACAAAAAGCTATCATGCGTCGCAAGGTGCTCGTGATGTGGGCGGTTATGCGCTGACGATACTGGGCCAGGTTCATCCATTGTGCCTTAGGTAACAGCCAATATGGGAAAACGGTGTACTGTGAAACCGATGAGCAATCGTCTGGTAAATCGCTCTTTGGTATTATTTTGGCCACAATACCCCGAGACGAGGAACTACATAAAGCCCTCCCTAGCGACCGTTTCGTCCCCGAGTCCCGTTTATCCCACAAAAAATGGCATTTCTGTTCGCCCTTGCCTTCGCTACTGTCATCCGCGCGCAGACTTTCCGACCTCTGAGGTTCGCCGGCGTCAACATTGCAGGCTTCGGTATATTATGTGTTTTATGGAGGTCGTATGCTGTTTGATAATCCTTGCAGATTTCGGTTGTGGTACGGATGGTACTTGTATCATCACAGAGGCGTGTCCTCCCCTCACACAACTAGGCTGTAAGATGGTTCTTTTGCATGACACAGTTTGGATTTACGTTTACGATTTTTATATATAGGTGCCGATGGTCTTAGTCAGATGAAACACTTTGTCGAGAATGATGGCTACAATGTGTTCCGTCTTCCCGTCGGCTGGCAATATCTCACGTACAACAAGATGACTGGTGTACTCAACGAAACCCAATTTGCCAATTACAATATGTTGGTCAATGCATGCTTGAGTACCGGTGCATACTGTGAAATCGACATTCACAACTACGCACGGTATGATGGCGAGGTAAGTTTATCCTTGGGATGTAGATCTTTGGTCTGAAACGCTCTCGTATTTAGATCATCGGTCAGGGTGGCCCTAGCAATAAAATATTTGCTGACCTTTGGTATAACATTGCCAACTACTGGAAGGACGAGAGCCGGGTCATATTCGGAGTGTAAGTTGTCTCTATCATGTCCGTTCAGATTGTGTGATGAATTGCAGCATGAATGAACCCCACGATATTCCCGTGAGTTTATTTTGACTACATATGTCCAACAGGACTTGACGAGTGTACATGCAGAGCATTGTGACCTGGGCTGGGTCTGTTCAGGCTGCAGTGACTGCGATTCGTTCCACGGGTGCTACCTCGCAAATAATACTTCTTCCCGGTAACAACTACACGTCTGCCGAGACATTTATTTCCAGCGGTTCCGCTGCGGCGCTCAACATGGTGAGAAATCCTGGCGGCACCATCACCAACCTCGTGATGGACGTTCACAAGTATCTGGACTACGACAACTCGTGAGTGACATTCCTGACCGTTTTTCGTGTCATTTATCCCAGGGTGACACCAGCGGAACCCACGCGGTTTGTGTCACAAACAACATTGAGAGCTCTTGGCACCCACTTTCGACCTGGCTCCGCAAGCACGGCCGGCAGGCACTGAACACTGAAACTGGTGGCGGCAACGTCGACTCTTGTGTTGGCTATCTCTCCCAGCAGATCGACTACCAGGCTGCCAACTCTGACGGTCAGTATTCATGTTTTGACTGGAAAGTGTGACTGTCACCGCGCGTGCTGACTGATGCAAACACCTAGTCATACTCGGGTACATTGGATGGGCTGCAGGCTCGTTTGCTACGGACTATGTCCTCAGTGAGACGCCTTACTACAACGGGACTGGATGGAGTGACACTCTGACTGTTTCGATGGCGTTGTCGCCTATGATGAACATGGTTGTCGCATCCGTTGTATGAGCGAGTCTTATTATGGTAGCGTTTTCCCCCCGGACATGTTCGTGTTCGATAGTGCCGATAGTAACTTAGAAACAAATCTCTTGCCCTGTATAGCAGACATTCTCACTGATCGAATGCCAAGCAAGAAATTGCAATTGGCAAACTCACGTCCCAGAATTGACAGATATTTTGGTCGGGTAAAATAAATAAGTTTCTATAATCGCAAAAACTTGCGTGCGTGCTTGTGCTGCTCTACTGCATATGCACAACTAGAATATGCACAACTAGAATATGCACAAGTGTTCTTTCGATTGCAAGGCTCGACGAAACGCAGATGCGACCATCCCACTTTCACCATTCGTACTATAATCGCCTACTCACTTGGTGACAGAAACTCTGGATCATCAGATATGCGCAGAGAACCACTAATGATGCAGCGCCCAAAAAGCTTGTCCATCAAACATCGACTCGCGCACTTACCTCCTTGAGGAACTTGGCAGAGTTCTTTGGATATCTCTTCTGGGTCTTGTAATCGACATACGTCACTCCGAAACGCACCCTATAACCCTCCGCCCTTGGAAACACATTCCCGTTGGTAGATGCTCTTTGTGTGTGCTTCGATATTCACCACTCAAAGTTATCCAAAAGACCTGGTATACCAATGAGATGAGCCTTGCACTACCAACGAGATGGATGTTTGCATACTCCAAGCAAAGTACCCTTTGATGTCCACGCCGTCTTCGGTGACAGCTTCCAGCATGGCCTTGGTGTAATCCCTATAATATTGTTGCCGGTCCACATCGTTGATAGCCTCCTCTATTGTTTTGGAGTTTTCCTTCTTGACAGCAAATCCACTTTCGGTGATTCTTTCTTTCTTTATCAGTTCCTAGAATGACGTTGCACAGTGACGAGAGCTCACATGATCGGTTTTCCATACGTCTAAGACAGGGATGAGAGAGGCAGACGGAAGATGCGGCGAGTACGAACCTTGTAGATATAGCTCAAAAGCTACACAACGGACGAGCTCCTTCATAAATGTGCAGACAACCAAGATGGCGGCCCAATCTTGCCTTCCGGAAACCAGGGGCATCTATCGGAGGTCGATAAGAAAAATAATGAAAGATAGAAGCACTGGTGACATACAGGTCTGAAGCCAGTTCACGTCCGCTGTGATATGCAAAGTCGGTCCATGCTCGATTGAACCCAACATGAAGACTCGCCTTGTGTGCCGAGGTCTGTCCCGTCTGGCTTTTTGTGGGTCTGTTTCACGTATCCATTGAACCCATCGTCTCCACCTTCCGCTGCAGGTTGTACGCTGTAAACCAAAAGTGCGAGGGCAAAGCAATGGGTTAAACACGCACAGACGAGATGTGTTGTATAGTGGTTCAATCCGAAAAAGTCGGATGACCCTTTGACAACTGCAATCTCCTCCGTGGTGAACTCGGGGAGGCGACTGCTGCACTGTTTCTTCAGCGCCTCGGGGTAGTACAAGCACAAAGGACCGGGACCAGAATACCTAATCGACCATCCAAGGCGCGCTGCACAACGTCAACGTCTGACTACCAGTCAGTACTGAATCCGTCAAATAGCTCGACCGCACCCACCCCCTTGAGCGTCAGTGTAGGGTTCGAACCAACCACTATCGAGCGTGATTCCGATAATACTGCTCTGCTGCGGTTGGAATTGCTCCCGATAAAGCTTTACGGTATAACCATGAGCGATCAATACACTATGGGCTACTCTAGATGCAAGCGCTTGAACAAGGAGGGAATACGGGAAAGAGGACAAGGACCTACATGTAGGGTTCAGCGGAAGAGTTTTCCACGGGAAATTTGGATGGCCAGGTGCGAAGACACCCTTTCCGTAACCCAACACAGAGGTACACCACAGTTGAAGGTGATCCTAGATTACGGAGGTCCAGAGGTATATGTAAAGGCGTAGTGCACCACTCACCAGTGCTTCACGATGTCACCAAAGGATTCGTAACATACCTGAGCAAGTTCAAGGGTTACGTCGCAACACTCAAAGGGTAAGCACTAACTTTGGCGTAATTGACATAATCCTTGACTATTTCCTCCTTATTCAGCCAACCACCGTACCGGTCGTGAAGTGCTTGGGGGAGGTCCCAGTGGTACAACGTCTAGCAAACCAAGTCAAGAGGTAAGTCTAAGAGAAAGTAACGTACAGACCATGTAGGGGGTTATACCGTTTTTGAGGAGTTCCTGTGCGAGGAACCTGTAGAACGCCACGCCCTCGGGATTCACCTTGTCGTTCCTCCCACCCTGAGGGATAATACGAGACCACGAGAGGGAGAACCGATAAGCGTTGACACCATAGGATTTGAGGAGCACAATGTCTTCCTTCCAACGGTGGTACGAGTCTGTGGCAATGTTTCCGGAGGAACCGTCCGCGATCTTGCCAGGAATGCGGGTAAAGGTATCCCATATAGAGTCGGCACGACCACCTTGGTTGTACGCGCCTTCAATCTGGTAGCTCGCTATGGATAGTGTTGCCCCAATTCGTCAAGTCTATGCATTTGGACTCACCTGTTGCGAAAAGGCAAAGTCTTTTGGCAACTTGGGTTCACTCATTCTCGCGTTGTCCTGTATGCAGGCATTTCCGAGTTCACGAGTGGCCACCTCGACCCTTCTGCATGACCAGTCACTGGCAGATTCCTTGACGGTGTCTTGATATAAGCAAGCCTGAGACAGGACGAGGCCCGGCACTGGCACGAACCAACATGAATATGCTAGGGTGACTTGTTTTGTTTGTATCCGAGTCACTTTGCTCTTCTCCGTCGACGCGATGCCAATACTGGGTCTAGCACCTCTTTCCGAGCCAACAAAACCCGCCCATTTTGATATAGAAAAGGTTATCCGACCGAATATCCTTGCGTTGCATCCATATCGCTGTGCTCGAGATGACTACCAAGACGGCGTCTTGCTTGATGCAAACGAAAACTCGCTTGGTCACTCCATAGAACAAGCTTGCCAGATACCCACCGAGCTGCAGGGCACCTTGGGTGCAAATCTGAACCGATACCCGGATCCGTCTCACGATGAAATAAAATCGCGCATTGCGACGCTTAGAGGGCTTCCGAACGCGAAGCATGTTTTCCTTGGCGTTGGGTCGGACGAAGTGATCGACATGATCATGCGTGTGTGCGTCACTCCTGCAAAGGAGAAGATTCTGATCACACCTCCTACGTACGGGATGTATGCCGTATCTGCGCAGGTCAATGATATCGGTGTTGTGTGGTGTCATCTTAACTTGAGTGGAAGCGAGGGGGAAGGTGGAGAGAATGGGAGGTTTAGTCTGCGTGTCGAGGCAGTGCGTTTCAAGTTGTTTCTCATGCACAAATTGGGTGCTAACCGAGAATAGATCAAGGAAGTGTTATGCAAAGATCCCAGTATCAAACTCGTATTTCTGTGTTCTCCCGGAAATCCAACTGGGACTACGCTGTCCCTCGACGCCATTCGATCCTTGCTGGACTATGAGCCTTTCAAGGGGATCGTGGTCGTCGATGAGGCATACACTGATTTCGCTCGAAAAGGCACGTCGGCTGTGTCGTTGATCCAAGATTATGGGAATGTGTGTGTGATGCAGACGCTGAGCAAGAGTTTTGGACTGGCAGCGATCCGGTGCGCAGGCGTATTTAACGCTCGTGGGATGGGCGGTGCTAACTTGGATGGGGCCAGCCTTGGCGTTGCAATAGCACAGCCGCCGTTGATTCAAGTGCTCAGCAATGCGAAAGCACCGTACAATATTTCGGGGCCGACTGCGCACCTTGCCCTGGCTGCGCTCGAACCGACTGCGATGCAAGGCATGCGACACAAAATTAGAACGCTTCTCGAATCGCGGGAAAGGCTAAAGGCGTCGCTTGAGAAGTTGGCCCACTTGGGCGTCGGACAGAGTATTGGTGGAAACGATGCGAATTTCGTGTTGATTCCGATCCTGAACCCCAAAACGGGTGCACCGGACAATGCGCGGTCGGCCAAGGTGTACAAGACGCTCGCGGAGGAGAGGGGGGCGGACGAAAGTTGTGTTGTGGTGCGGTACAGAGGCAACGAGCCTGGGTGCGAGGGATGCGTGCGTATTACGGTCGGGAACGAGGAGGAGAACGCGATGTTGTTGAAGCGGTTGAGGAGGGTACTGTCATGATGATGATGATGATGACCCCTCTGTTTTTTCTGGGGGGGTCGCCAACTATAACATCGCCGGCGTGAGTTTGACGGAGCCTCCAATGATGGCGAAATCGAAAACGCCATCGCCGCAAGAACAATACAGAGCACGACGAGCGCGCGAAGAGAAAGAAAGGTCGGCTTTGCTACCGCCAGGTCTGGTCAACCATGGAAACACTTGCTTCATGAACTCGGTCTTGCAAGGCGTGAGTCCGCTTCTGCAGAGTGCATCGCTGAAATCCGTCCTCATCCTCGTCTCGATCAGTTGATCGCTACTCGCTACTTGCAACTCATCCTACACTTCCAACCCATCCCACCGGCCATCCAACACCCCTCCATCGCGTCCCGTCGCTCCCCCGTGCTCACCAACGGCCATGGCCTCGCAGGGAACCACGATCAGCCCTGGTCAGACGCCCTTCCGATCGGCGACCACCTCGTCGCAGTCTTACGGACAGCATGGGACATCCAGAACAACCGCAAACGCGAAAACATGAGCCCCAGGTACGTCGTCCCTTTGCACCTCGCACACGCTTGTTCAGTCTCGCGCAGAGCTATCCTCACAGAGCTCGGAAAAAAGTATGACCAATACCTCGATTTCCGCCAGCAGGATGCACACGAGTTTCTATGTCAGCTCCTCGACGCCGTCCGCATGGAAGAGATGGATGTGAGCTTGGCCATCTCAACTTACCCCCTCTCTCATTCTGACATCCGTCTCATAGGTCATCAAGCAACGTTTACCTCCCCAGAAGAAAGCAAGCAAGCGATCCAAGCCGTCCCGATCTCATAATCCTTCAACACCCCAACCTTGCACGCCTCCAGACGACGAATTGCTGTCATTTGTCGACATGCTCTTTGGCGGACAGCTGGCCAGCATCCTCGTTTGCCAAACCTGCAAGCACGTCTCCCACACTTACGAGGATTTCACCGATCTCAGCCTGAGCATGAAACCAGAGGACTACACACGCGAACGAAGGCGCGACAGACTCAAGCAATTCGCAAAGAAGATCGGAACCGCCTTCTACGTCGGCGCACCACAACAGCGCTCATCATCCGTCCCTGCCACCCCCGTCCACAGTTCAAATCTAGACAGCCCGCAGCCCAGTGATTCACAGAGGAGACGAAGCATAGATCTTGCGGACGTCGAGATTGTCGTCCCACCCGTGGATGTCAGCCAAGCTCCGGCCGCCGACGTCGTCAAAGACGACGACACGGTCGACACCGCCCTACAAGCACCGCCCTCGCCGTCCCCAGTAGCAGACTCCTCCTTTTCGGAAACACCCGTAGATACCCCCCAACCGGTACCTGTTACAGATCTTGCCGTGCCTGTGCCATCTCTAGAGTCATTTGGCGACCATATCACAACCGTTGCTCTCGAAAAATTGAACGGAAAAGAAAGAAGAGACGAGAGCTGGACAAAGCTCGGCAGGCGAATCACCGTATCCGTCGGTCTTGCAAAGCGCAAAGACAAGAAAGTCACCCCTTCTGCGACGCCATCAAAGCCTGCGGAAGAAGGGAGTCCCTTGCATCACGTCGCCCCGACTCCTCTCACTGCGGACACAGTCAACGGGACCGCCTCACCACAACATGGGCCCCGTCCAGAAAGAGAGCCGACGTCGCTCGGACCCGTCAACGAGAAACTGCAGAGTCATCTTGCCAACGTGAAGCGATCGGTTATGCCAACACAGCGTTCCGGTAATTCCCCATCGGGTTCCTCGGCGCCCCGTTTCCCCCTGATCTCACGCCCTTCGAGTCCGGGGACGCTCCCAAAGACATCAAAGCCCCCGCGTCCACCTAAACTCAGTACAGAAGAGGCGGCATATCTACGGGATATCCTCGCTGATATCAACCCTCCCAATGTCCCCAAACCTTTTTCGATCTTCAAGCAGTCCAAGGAGCCATCGTCGATCTCTGCTTTCCACTCGCAAAATGTCTTTTTGAAAGTCAATCAAATCAACCGAATTGAAGAGTGTCTTCGATTGTTCACTTCTGTTGAAGTCCTCGATGGAGACAACACCGTTCGCTGTCACCGTTGCTGGAAGATAGCCAACGGATTCTATAAACCTAGAGCAAGAGGATCGGCTGAAGACCCAGATTCGTGTACCGACAGCGAGGACGATGAGCCCGTTGACGCAAAGCCCAACGGCAATCATTCTACCCCAGAATCCCCCCACCTTGCCGCTCCCGTTGCTCCTTATTCTAATACAGCATCTCCTTCATACTCTACTACTTCTCTCCAAAACACCCAGGCATCCCGTGATACCCACTCAACACTCACTCAACCGTCGACGTCCGCATGTAAACACATTCCTCCTGCACTTCAGCTCAACGACCGCTATCCTATTGAACATGTGCCTATCGGGAATGAACCACCGACCGCAAGGATGTTGGTCGTCCCCTCCATGCCAACAACTGCTCCCGAGCCCATATCCCTTGAGACACCACGGCCTGTGCTAGCCAGAGGGAACGCTGTCGCGACACAGACGTCCGTTACGACCACTGAAACCCCGTCGAGAATATCACTCAATGCTCCATTAGATCAACACCGACCGCATGGTTACAGAAACGGGGATAGCAACACCGAGAGTGAAACTTCGGAAGGCGAAAGTGAGACGCTGCTTTCGGTGTACTCGGACATGTCATCTGCAGCATCATCCCACCACCCATCACCCAACGCCTCGCAATATCGCCTACAGCAGCCCTCGCCAACGCCAGGCGCACGACGCACCAAGGACAAGCAACATCCGTCCGGGGTGCCACGTTCACGACAATTCCTGTTGCGACCAGCATACAAGCGTTATCTCATTGCCACGCCGCCACCCATTCTCGTCGTCCATCTCAAGCGCTTTCAACAGCTGTCCAAGACGCCGGTTGTCTCGTTTGCCACCGGCTTCAAGAAGCTAGACGACTATATCTCGTTTCCCGAATACCTCGACTTGGCACCGTACCTAGCTCCAAGACGAGAGGACTACTTTGACTCCAAGGTAGCGGTGACGAGGGGACGCGCGAGGAGACCTGCACCATGCATGTACAGATTATATGCGGTTGTAGTGCACATTGGCAATATGGTACGTCTTTGTGAGTGCATTGATTGACGCGAGGGATGCTCATTATTTGCATGTCTCTAGCTAGGTGGGCATTACGTTGCATACACCGCGCTTCCACCGACGCCGTCCGAGCCGGAAGTGGGGCAGTCGGAAAGCGAGAAACACCATTCGGACAGTGGGCCGCCATCGCGAGACTGGGCCTTTATCAGTGATACCATCGTCCGGCTGACCTCGCTGGAAGAAGTGCTCAAGAGCAAGGCGTACGTTTGCATGTATGAGCGTATCTAACTTATTGGTTTCCCTCGCTCTATTTTCGCTCGCGACTTGTTTGGCTTGGGTGTACGCCCTCTCCCCCTTTTTGCTTTTTTCCAAACAGGTACTGTAATTTTGATGCGCTTTTGATCTAATCTGGGTTGGCAGACTTATTGTGCACGCACCTGCATATTCTAGACATGGACGATATACGCTACTATTTAATGTATGTATCAAGCTGGTCAACAAGATTTGGTTCGCTAGAGCTGGGTATCACATGTTTACGTAACAGTGTGGCGCAAGCGTTGATCACGCTTCGTCTCGTGTTTTGTGTTCACCAATGTCGATCCAGTGTATCTTTCCGACGGAACTCATCCTTCGAGTTCTTTATCATGCCGACCCTCGAGACATCGTCCAGTGGCGAACAGCAAGTGCTTACTTTTGTTTCATAGTACTCATCCTCATTCTCTGCCAGGTCTCAAGAGCGTTTCATGCCATCACATCTGATCCGGCCCTCTGGAAGGCCTTGTATAAACACTCTTCTTTCTCGCTTCCACCCGGTCCATTTCCAACCCAATCCATCTCATCTCTCGAGCGAACCCTTGTCAAAGCCACCCGGCTCGCCCAATCATGGACCACACACCCCATGTCTGCCCTATCCACCGCAATCATCGAATGTGGCGAGCCACCCGCGCCTCCTAAACTCATCTCTGGACGCTGGCTTGTCGTGTGTAAATCCAAACAACGATTCGTGCTCTATGATGCAGATGCTACTGCCGATGCGCCTCCACCCCAGGTTCTCTGGGAGTTTGAAGCACCAGTCGTGTCAACCTGGGATGTCGAGTCTCTTGTATCCCCAGAGGGACAGTGTCTGGTGTACGTATTATTAAGCGTGTCCGACAGACTACCTGAGCGCCAGTGGTATGTCCCATCTGCTTTGCCATGTGCTTCAGGATGAACCCCTGTACAGGCAAATGCTGGAGTTTCGCTTGAATGACGACACGGGCGAGCTCTGTGACTCGGCCGCCATCGATCCTCCCTCAGCTTGCGGTCGATTACGCAAGGTGGAGCTTGATCCCGGAAGCCTAACCTCACGATTCCTCTTTATTCCCGCCGCCCCTTATGGCCTGGTGTTCGACACGTGCACACATGTCTTTTACGAACCGGTACGCGGTCATATATATGCACGACGCGTATCAATTAAACATCATGTGGTGTGTAGCTGGGGGGCCATAGGCATATCCCAGATCGGATGATATTCCCTGATGCTTATATTATCGCTCTCACCCGAGAGAGAATGTCTGGCACTGGCATAGAAGTCTTTATGCTTCCTACCGACAGCACTCCATGCAGGAACGACTCACCAGTCCGAATTTCCCCCACCCACAGATGTAAAATAGATGCATACATTACAGACGCCGAGGTCGTGCAGTCGCGCGTGGATCCCGTCACAGGCATCACACACGTGCAACTTTTACATTACTCCACGGAGTTGGAAGACCTTGAGCTTATGTGCTCCAACCTCACACTCTCGGAGCATTCTGCCCAGGTCTCGCGAGAACGGATGACCGTCAAGCTGCCCAATATCCGCTTCCCAGATGAGCGCCTGCTGCAACGCCGTTATCGGGGTTTCTGTCAACACATAGATATATCCCATGACGGCCGCATCAGGGGTTTCTTCCTATGCAAATCGTTGCGCAGGAAAATACAACGACCTTGGGAATTAAATCAAAACCAGCACTTCATCAAGTTTGCTATTGACGATACCTCTCCGGATCCATCCCAGTGGTCCATCGCCTGTAGTCAGATTGCGCCCGCAGAATGGGATGATGAAGTAGATCCGGGTAAAAAGCAAAAAATAGTGTTTGATGGGACACGAGGGCGATTGTGTTATCACCACCCCACCGACGCGGGTAAGATCGTCGTTCTAGATGTCGTGTAGGTTTGTCAAGGGCCACGTCGTGAATTCAACGGACCGTGCGTTCAGAGTTGGGCATGATGACAGACGCACATTGATGAAGACAGCAGCTCGAAGTGCCAATAAAGGGTTTGTCAAAAACCTGCGGTGCCCCGTAGGTGGTGCATTGTTGGTCGTGAAATCGTGTTCTACTGTATCCGGATCCGTCAAGTATGTCATCCTAGGATCACATTAATACCATCTTGGGAACGAGCAAATGCAGGTGTGATTTCCACTTGAACAACAAACACGCGGTACATGCAACCACCTGGCTTATATTTCGTGGCTACCCTTTAACATAGAGATCTACAGGTCTGTGAAACCCTGTAGATCAGGATGGTCAGCAAGGGGAGGCAGGTCATGATGCAATGGGCAAACGCACCTCCTTCTCCGGGTGTGCCCAGATGCTGAGGTGGCCCGAACCCGAGCCCTTTTAGCAACTCCGGGAAATCCTGAGGACGCAACTGGAGACGCTTGGCGTTTTCCCTTAGCTTGGGGTCCATGCGTCGCGCTTTTCCATACGTCTCCCAAGGCTGTGGTTCGAGAAGGAGTGCGCCGCCCGGATTCAACACGCGGTGTA
Organism: Hemileccinum impolitum; assembly: GCA_003316335.1. NCBI lineage: Eukaryota > Fungi > Basidiomycota > Agaricomycetes > Boletales > Boletaceae > Hemileccinum > Hemileccinum impolitum. The sequence continues at coordinate 56,284 of QFEQ01000423.1, forward strand.
CACGACGGAAAAACGTGGTAAGACCGTGGTCACCGTGATGGAGATGGATCCACTTTGTGATGGAGAAACTGCGGAGGGGGATATCTATGTCAGTGGGATGTGCAACAGGAGGGTACGTACGCAATCACGACGTCGTATGCAGGTACATCGGCGGGGGTGTCGTCCGTGACCCAGTCAGTGGTGCGAAAGGTGACGTTGTGGGGGAAGGCGTGTGTGCTGTCGTCGGGAATGGGAAGTGGACCGTGGCTTTGCTCGCAGGAGATCGGGAAACGGTGGGCAAGGTCTTGGTCTGCGTCTGGCTGAGCCTCGGGGTCAAGACGGATACGTTTGGCGGATGGCGGGGATTGGAGGCTCCAGAGTGTGCGGCGGCGTTTCCAGGCGGCACGGACGAGGGTGTCGTCAATGTCGACGCCGAGGACGCGGCGTGCGCCCCACGAGCGAGCTAGCTAAAGGGTGAGTACGGAAAATTGGACATATGAGGATGAACGTGCCGATTTCGCAAGTGACCCAGCCCTCGTTGCAGCCCACGTCGAGCACGGACTTGTCGACGAAGAAGAGGGTCGGCAAGAGGGCGAGACGGGGGTCGCGCAGAAAAGGACGCTTTGTGTAATATCTAAGTCTGATGGTCAAAACAAGAGCCAGCAGAGAGTCGTCGTCGTCGTACCCGTGGTAGTTGCCAAAGATTGGCGTCATCGCGATGGCGAGGAGAGCAATCACCGTCAATGCCTCGATGAGCTCTCCACACACGAGTCATCAGAGTGATGTGCGACCACCCGGCATGTCCATGTCTCTTCGTTTGCCCAGGTGCTGATCGTATACCAGACTTCACCAAGAGGAACGGGCTCAAGAAGATATACCACAACTTTGACGAGGTCTACGAGCGCATCGACAACCTGTTTTCCTCTCATCAGGGGAACCAGATCATCAGGGGGGGGGGGACGTCGTCGCCATCTATGCCAAAATGTCCGCCGATTCCATCCTCAGAAACTTGCTCTTTCAGAAAAGTGCGTCGCTCCTCTTCATCGCCATCTAATTCTCGACCATTTTATCTAGGTCTCTCGTCCAAAAGGACAGTTCCCGTCACCTCGCTCTGAGGGCGTTGACCACCGTCACTCACCATGGGGGACAGATATACGCAAGGAGATCACCCTCCACCCCCCCACCATCATCAAGGTGCTCAAAGACTACCCCGATGATCTCCACGCTAGAACTCGCCTTATCCCCAGCCTCGCACACGCCGTCATGACATCCGTCGACGAACCCCAATGCCCCGCCGCGAAATACGACAAATCCCTCCAGATCCCCACCCTCTTACCCCTCGTCATGCACTTTGTCCGCAAACCTGGCGCAAGCCTGCAACTCCTGCGCCACACCCTCGAGTCTTGTGGTCATCTCACTCAGCATTGCACCCAAGAGTGCTTGGCTTACCCTGACGTGACCGATTTCTTGATTGCGTCCATCCGCAGCCCAGATCTCCATTCCCGTTTTTATGCGCTCGGCGCAGTCATACGTTTACACAGATCCCCATCGGATCCTGAGATACTTTTCAACGATCCCACCACCCTCATCGTCGATGCAACGTGGCCTCCCGGATCACCTCGCCAAGCTCATCGTCGGCTATGGCACCGGTTGTTGCGAATCGACCATCACCCTCCGTTCCGTCGCGGAATACAAGAACGTGATGATGAATTGTCTACATGACCGCGATCTCTATAAACTCGTCCTCGTCCTCGCTCAACTGATCCCGCGCAACGAGTTTTCCATCAACGAAGGCGGCTTCCAAGCAGTCAATCAACGCACCGGAAAATCCGGATTCGTAAGCGCAGAACTCCCCTTCACCATGTAGGCCGACTCGCTGCCCATTTGTGCGCAAGAGATCCGCCAGAGGCACAAATCTGAGCAAGAGGACCCGATCTCAAGTATTTTGTCAATCTGGCCATCTGTCGCATACAAGAGTCAACGATTGGGGATCGCAAGTGGGAGGAAGGGCAGGCGCTCTTAAGCAGTGCCCTGGACGATGCAAAAATCTATCTTGCAGAGGCACCGCCGGCACGCGACACAGGAAAAACGTGCTTTACTGGTACATTGTACTCTTACTGGCAGACAAGGGTCCCGAGTTGTCGACCGATCTGAGAGAACACCAGGCAAGTATCGCCTCCCATCGTGATTGCAGGTCGTCCTCACACTTCCCATTCTCCCTCAGACGTACGCGGACCAACTCAAGATTGCCGACGAGTTCTACGCCATGTTCGGCGTCGACCCCCCCATGTCACAACCCCGCCAGGCACAAGCAACCATCTTCGAGCGCTACCGATCTGCCGCGGAGAAATGGGGCGACATCATCGCGCGCTTCGACAGCATGAGCGCCGACCACGAACACGTCGTGCAACGCGACAAGGCCGAAGACCAACTTGCAGTGTGGTTGCACGATTTTCGGCACCGAAACGGGGATGACATCGATGGTGATCTGGCGGAGAAGTCATCTCACCCCAAGCGGTCGCCGAATCCGGCTGATTTGCACAAGTGCTCGTGGTGTGGGAATCTGAGTGCGGTGCTGTGCAGGTGTGCTGGGTGTGAGAAGGCGAGGTATAGTGTTGATTTGTTGCGGGGATACCGTGGAAGGCTGATCGCATCGTGCTAGGTATTGTGATGTGAGTTGCCAAAAGTTTGCTTGAGCAGAGCACAAGACCGAATGCAAGACTCGCAAGACTGCGGCTTGAAATATAAGAGAACCAAGAGGGGTTGGACAGCAGGGTCTGTTCACCCGCACCGTTTCTCGAATACCAAGTATACTGTGTCCCCATGACATGCACCAAGTCCATGCATAAGTACTTATGATATCATGACCCAACGTCCACAACCGTTCTCATGCGCGGTATATTCACCTACCTACGCCTTCCGCCGCTTGCTTAATTTACTTGCTTCGAACGCATCTTCTCTTCTGTCTTGGACTCGTTTCAAAAATTCCACCTTCTCGAGATAGCCACCTCCACGTCTGTTGGCGTCGAGCCCGTCCTTGACGTCGCTCGACTGAGAAGCAACGTGAGCACGCCAGTCCATCGCAGACTTGTCTAACGTTGTGATTTTCTTGGTCTGCGACGCCTTTGGTATCGAAAGGAGCGCGGTACGTGGTTTTCGAGGACCAGATCGCTTTGATTCCGGTGTGGGCGTTGCCGTCGTCGACGCCGAGGGACTAGGGTCAACAGCGGATGCTGGTGCTGGTGCTAGTGATGAAGGTGTAGGGCTGTCCCTCTTTTCGATTTCAGAGCAAGGGATGGACGCGGGTGCACAGTCGGATGTCGGACGCGGTGACCAACGTGGCCACTTTTTCGCGTCTTCGGAATCCTCCAGTACTTCGACGACATCCCTGCAAAAAAAGAAACCGCAACATAAAGTCGTACGTGCGCACAGCAACGACGGTTTTTTTTTAGTTTTGGGGTCGGATGAGCATACGTGCGGTATAGGTTGTGGGTCGTGAGCGATACGGTGCGATACAAGACGGAAAGTCATGGATATGATACGTACTTGATGTGCTTCCCCGCAAACAAGTATGTCTTTTCAATCTTGACACGTTTCACCGCGGATGGTTGTAATGCATTGGACGGTCCATCGGAACGGGGGTTAGTCACGGTCGTTTTGAAACTGGCCCAGAGCGCGTCGCGCTGTCTGATAGTAGCAATAGTAAGAAAACAGATCGTCAGCATGCGAGGACAGTGGTCTCAAAGCAAAAAAGGTTACTTTTTCTGCTCGGCAGGATCCGTCGCGGTGGGGCCCGTTTCAGTTGTGCACTCCACTTTATCTTGTCCGTCTGAGCTATCTGAATCATAGTCTGCATGAAAAATTCAGTATGTATCAGGGAGGACGGGGTGGTGATTTACCATCTGGTGGTGGGACATAGTCAAGATCGCCTTCCGAATCAGAGTTGGTGCCAGTGGTGGGAGGCATGAGCATTGTTTGTCGTTGTTGAACTTAGAGGCTCTTGCACAACACATGTACACAATGGCTGAATTATTTTTCTACTTTGTACACTCTAGCACCTGCATCATACCCGGAGATCAACATAGATATAGACAGAAAGATCACAACCACAGAACCAAAGGAAACATCTTGCGTCGGATCGAGCTCTAGATCTGGCGCACAAGTTCCTTAATGCGCGAATCTGAAATCAAGTCGCTTATTCTCGACGTCTTTTGTAGTATTCAGATAGTACTCTTTCTCCTGAAAACGGTACGCAGTCAGCTTTGCCCTGATGCTCCGTCATCGTCCAACGACTTGCCTCGCATGTCATAGCGTCCCAAACCTTCGCACGCTGACGGTTCCGCCAGATATAATATAGCTTGGTGCAAGGATATAGAAAAAATACGTTGATAGAGCAAATGAAAATCAGGATCATTGTCCCCCGTTCGTCTGTGGTTGGAGGAAGGATGAATATGACACTCGCCATGGAAGATCGGGAATGGACATACATCTGGGCACTTCGCTAGCTACATATATTTGAGATCCGACAATGAGGCCTGCCTGTGAGAACCTAGAGTTTGGGCGCAAATCAAATAGTCTGCAGGAAGGATGATACCCTGGACGTACATGTTGTACAAGGTCACGGAAGCGGAATGACCCGCCACTGCACCAGAATTCCTGGAGCACCATGCGATCTGTGAACAAATAATTATCAGCTCCCGCGTACTTTTGGGTCAACAACCTGGCTAGTACTTGAATTGGGTGGGTAAAACTGAAACCAGGACATTCAGTCGACACATCGCAACAATGATGAAGAAACGTACGGGTGCGAGAGGACTCCAGTGAGCAATCCCTGTCGATCGATTAATTGCCGCACTCTAGATAGGTCATGACGGATACTGACGAAGAAAAGCCACGGGTTCGGGTTCGATGGCAAAGCATACAAGGCCACCAGGAACGGCAACGCCCATAGATTCTCCATCATCGCAACGAAGGTACGTTCATGAACCAACTCTGACACAAGGGTGATGAGAAATGTGGTGACGACTTTCACCGCGTAGCTGGGCATAGTCAGCAAATTGGTGTCAAACGTATTAAATCTGGAGCAAAATTCAACAGAAAATCGATGCAATCATATGGTTTACTTGCCCTGCATTTCGAAGCAAGAGAGTGATGTGCATGGAAGCTGGGCCACCGGGTATCGTGAGTACAAGGCCGCTGGGAACAGTCGGTCAATGACGAGTGCACAGGATTCCACTCATACTTACAGGATATACATGGGCCATAAGTCATAATCACAGATAGCGGCCCAGATTTTTTTCGGGGTCAGTCCCTCCACGTTGTGCGTGTCACCCTAGTGATGTTCAGCCACGCCGTTTTACTGTACGAACACACTATTCATCACCTTTTTTGGGTCATCACGAAGGACCCTGTTGACAATGATAACTTCTTCGCGCTCAGTGAACCACCCCTTTGGTCGGAACCATGTTTTCGTTTGCGTTGGAGAGAGGGGCATGTTGAAAAAAGATGCAATCCCTATTAAACACGTTATCAAGGCACTGTTGATGTGTCAAGTAAGGTAACAGTCACGGAGGGATTGTACCGCTCACTCTATGAAGAAAAGCCACCTGCGAATTTATGTGATCAATAAAAATCGGACTCTTCGTAGTTTATCGAAGAGATTCACCGCCACCCAGCCATTCCAGCAACATTATCGAGATGAAAGATTCCGTAAGCCATAAAGCTGGAGACAACGGCACCGAAAAACATGGACATCCAAAGCCCGCTCATGCGTATGGGAAGCTCATCCTTTGTGTAAAAGTCTGGGAAACATTATCAACACAGCAGAGAATCACAATTGGAAGGACGAACAGGACATGTATAGAACTATGTTGGATATGAAGCTGGGAAACATAAGATCAGTTTAAATTTCCATAACAAAATTAGTGACGTCGTACCCTCCTTGGAGAAGTCTGTTTTGTATAATGTCAGGGAATTGTAAGAAAATGTAAAGAGGGACAAGTGATCATACCCGAGCAATGCACGACAAGTAAGAAAGGATATCTTTCCCGTAAGCCAGAATTGACTGAGAGAGACAACACCTGCGGCCCGTTGAGTATCCATTCGTAGAATCCGCAAGTGACTCACTCCAAAGACATATCTGGGTTGGTATCCACCGATCGGGTCCAATCTTGTCTCGTCGATGAGGCAGAAGCCTAACATCAAGCAATAGACGGACTTACCCGCTTCGAAATCAGTTGGGAGGGCAAATCTGCACACAAGAAAGAAAGGCGGAAAATGCTGTCCCCCAGGTTGTAGTCTGATTCCAGAAGAAATTGGTTCACTAAATACCTTATCAAAAGCAAAGGACCGCTCACCGTCTACGGTCAAATGCAAATCGGAAAGAAAGCTACCCGAATTCGCTAGGACAATGTTGCCGCTATCCAGGTTAAGTGCAAAGAAGTGGAAGGCGACGACAACCATAACCTTCCAGTCAATCTTGCGTAAAAGTGCCTTGACAATGGTCACAAAATGTCAGAAATGTGAGCATCATTCACGAGATAGTTACCTTCTCCTCTCGGTGTGTCCATCTCGCAGAGGGATTGAAACGATAAATGTCTTCATAATCTCTCTCCGGCCAATACAATGCAGCAAGATTGGGATCGTCAAACACTGAGCGTCTTGTTGCGATGGCATCAGCAGAACAGGGTGGATCTGCTTGCTTGCAAAAGAGTGCCTTTGCCCAACTTGCAGGAGATTGATCCTTCTCTCGATCGACGAAGTCCAAATGACATGGTGCTTCGCAACTGTCCTTGACTATAGATAATTGGGACGACATAAGAATCTGACTTGGACACACTCGGGGAAGCAGGAAGGGTTGCTCACCGATATCAGACAATTTGGGGCTTGACATTGGGACGGACAAATAACGAAGAACAGGGGGCCCAACTTTTATACCTCTTTAATTGCATCCGCTGATAAATGTGTAAAGGGAAAGACAGTATGAACCAATGCTTAGCGTCGAATTAGTCCGCATGGTGGGTTGTGATGGTTTGATGGAAGCGCATGCCTACCTGTGACTTCAAGTTTGTAGGGCCAGAATGATGTGACATCAAAAGTCCGACTCGGGCGGATTCATCTCGGCAGAGAATTAGGCAGGGACACACGAAACCGTTGATCGCAAATACCGGGTGTGCTCGTATGGCACTAAGTAATAGCGCCGAAACGCGAAGGCCTTTCGGACCACCATTCAAACTGCCCGTCTCGAAAGCCACACGAATGACCGGAACCTGAAGAATGGATCGGGTGACAGTGCTGAGACGCCCTGCGCCCGACTCCGAAATATGTCTCACCCTGTCCAAGGCGATATCCACTCTTTGATATGCGACAATGACAGCCTAACGCCATCATAAGAGATTTGAACTAGGCATTCGACAACATGGTGCAACTGACACCGGTTTTGAATGCATACTGGTATGGATAACCCCTACAATCAGGGTTAGTAGCAAAGCAAGACACTCTCACAGATGGATACGACATCACACCCTCGTTTTCGGGGTAATCATCCATTCAAGTGATGATATTCAAAGCCATATGGCAAGTAACATATTCGGATGAAGCCAGCCTGAGTTGGCGCCGCAACACAAACTTTTGAGGGGAGTCGGGGAACTGGGCGCCTCGCACAGGGCCTACCCCAAAGTCAAGAGCGTTGTTGGTTGCCAGCGAGAGGCGGAAGAAGTTGAGGAGATCAGGACAAAACAAGCAGGTGCCAGCGTCCAGCTTGGACGTCGTCGTGGCGCCGAGTCGGTTGATCTTACGAAGCGACTTGACCCCGACTGAGTCCGATTCCGGAAATCACCAGCATAGTTTCCCAAACCCCTGCAACGCACGCACACGAGCTGATCATGGACTTGTTGCTGCCAGCTTGGACGCGTGTACAAGTCACAACCAGCTTTCTTGCATACACACACTACGCTCAACCAACTTCAGAGCCCAAAGTATCGAGATCTGTGGTGTCGTCCGTGTCTGTGCCTGTCTCAGACGAAATCAAGTTGTGAATGTCACGGTGTCGAGGGAACGCGGACTCAAAGCCCACACACACCAAGGTCATTTGGGAGATAAGGTGCGCTGTCTTGCTCCATACGTGCGTCTGTGTAATGTAACATGGCAGGCAAATGGCAGGCGCAGTTCTGAGTCACTTTCTGCAGTAACCCCAAGGAACTATTTTGGCCCGCACTCAGATTGGCAGTGTAAGATGAAATTTTGATTCTATCGAGTCTGGCCTATACGGGCAAAAGAGTAGTCTCCCGTAGGCGGGAAGATTTCTTCTAAAGGCAGAGGAGAAAACTCGGTGGTGAGGCCTTGAGGAACGCGCATCAGGTCTCTTTGCACGCCTGCTCTCCTTATGCATAGTGGTAAGGTATGGAGTTTCAACGACACCCACTCTTGTGACTGACAGCGGGATCTGGATCCCTAACGACAAAGATAACACGCACGTTGTAGCTGTCTGTCACTGGCTAGTACTAGTGGCAGTGGCTACAAATCGGACATTTGAGAGGAGAGAGAGACCAAATCAGGTATGTAGTTCGCAAATGTTGGAGTTCAAAGCTTAGAGCCACAGCAAGCCCACACCTACTCATACTGTGTCTGCACCAGGTGAATCGAGGATATTACGAGTAAGTGGGTGAGACGCGTGAACTGATCATGTCGTTCCTGCTGCGCACGTCAAATGGGGAACGGAAACACCAATATTAGACACGCGGACCTTGAAGCCTCGACCGTGACTCGGTTGCATTTGTAGGAATGGTTGCAAAAGCGAGTTTAATCAATTCCCACAGGTCGATTTGCAGAGACTCGGAAGAGGCTGTTTCCAGCCGTGAAAACTGGGAGGGGACATTAATGCATTATTGTTTGTCGTTCATCCTAGGGTGACTTGAGATGCTGGTTCAAGCATGGCTCGACGTGTGGGACTTGAACAAGCCCTGGTAACCCGGCCGGGTGCACGACAAGAAGCCTCCGTATCCCGGTGATGGGTATATGGGGTTGGTAGTCATGTCGGAATATTGAAAACCCTGGTAGGCTGGCAACACTTTCGTTGATAAGACTTGGAGCCTGCCTCAATCTCCGGGTCGTGCGCAAAAAGCTGCTCTGTTTGGCAAGTGATCGACAAGAGCTTTCGCAGGCTCACCCTAGAGTGTACTGCCCCTCCAGGCTAGTATGATAACACCGAGTCCGCGCAGCAATCAGTTTATATCGCTTCCCATGCGAGCGGGACCGCAGTGTTCCGAGAAACATTTGTTTATTTATATGTATGATTAACACTCGAACTTCAGCTTCGACAACAGCCGCTGTCAGCCAGATGAATCAGATGATCTTGGCAAGCTTACACATACGGTCCACTGACCATGCTATGAATTGGGCTTATGAGTTGTCGAGACTCTTGTTCGCAATATACCCTCACATTAGACCTCACCGAACCACACAACTCGATTGTACACAGTCTCGTACTTGCATGCATGCTCCGTCGTCATCAACTTTGAGACCTTTATCCCAGAAACAACAACTTTGCCGATTTTTGATGACGAATTTCACCAACCCTCACGCCGTACTGATTTCCTTCCCTTCAGCGGTCGTGTCTTTGACATATGCTATCGGAGCGTGAAGTAGATTTCGAAGATGTGGCACTAGTGGTGTCGCTCGCAGGCGAACGTGATTCGATATGATCCCTAGTGGACTACCTCTGGTATCTTCAGTGAAGCGCCAGGGAGCCTTGTGACCTTGATGTGATCACCTTCGAGTGAGCTCAACAAAGGACGTGGGTCATTGACGAGAGTACGTTGCAATAGTATGGGGAGTAATCATATATACGGTACTGTTCCATTTTTCTCGCAGTTCAAAAACCATGTCCAAAGTAACATATTAGTCCCTCGTAGACAGCCCTGTAGGTAGGAGGATAGTCGTTCCCACTTGTATTCACATGAGAGTGAACGACAGCAGGACTCACTGCGGTAGAGACACATGAGGAAAAGATCCTGCAGATTGGCTCTCTCCAAAGGTCCACTCGTCCATGAGCTGCCAGTCCTGTAACAATTCACTCAGTCGCACATGCCGTGTTAACTGGGTCAAACCGGACGGGAGCTCGGTGACATTTGCTGCTATTCACAAAATCGCCGATGAACAGTCCCAGTTCCGTCCTGCAAGCGCTTTCAATTCTGACGTCATGTGGAACAGTGTCAGCGTTGCATCCGGAGTTGAAAGAGGACCTGCGGGTTGCGCACGTCTGGAGTTACTTCACCCCCATCTTCCGTCCGATAGCTCCAAGTGTGGAACCTTGTTTCTGCATACCTGAGGAAACACAATGAGGGGTGGGAATTCTACACAAGCGACCAGGTCACCATGCAACCCGAACCCGACTGCGAGAAAGGGTACCAGGATAGTGGGTAGCGCTACGGCACATTTTTCAATCAATATGTCGAATAATAATCAGTATGCAATCGAGGATTTGTCATATTACCAACCTTGGATTCCAAAACGTCGTCCGGATACGCGCGATTAGAATGATGCGACTTATCCAAAAACAGGCGCACAATTGACCCGAATCCCGCCACTGACTTGAAGGTTCGCCTTTGGGTACACGTCTGCGTTTTCATCTGCCTGTAATATTTGCGACAGAAAGCAACAACCAGATGACTGTGCCAGCAGGACAAATATCTGACAGCGAACGAGCACAAACGAATCAAAACCCTGTGAATCCAACGCGAGTCAGCTAGGGTCTTACCTTTGACGTTGCTATGCCGAGTGATGCGCAGGGAGATGGGGTCCAGACATGAAACAGTCGATTCTGTGAGTTGGGGCTGTGATAGTTTCATCAAAGCTCATATCTACCTCCATTGGGCATCCCGGTAGGATCAGAACGACTGTCTTGCGAAACCGAATATCCGACTGAGTCTATGCACAGTAGGGTGTCTTGCGCAGTGTTGCGATCAGAACGACTGTCTTGTGAAATCAAAAATCCATCCGATTGAGGAGATCCGTCTAGGCACAGTAGGACGTACATGCGCAGCGCAACGCTGCGCAGGACGTCAACGAAAATCCAGGAACATACGAAATAGTTGAGTCATGAATAGAGTGACTCACCTAGACAGGCTGAGACTCTTCAAAACTGCGGGAGTGACCCGAATTTGAGGGCTAGAGTCTAGAGTCCCTAGACATGTGAATCGGGTAGACTGAGCAGCGCTAAGACGCCCTGTCTCCGACAACGAGATTAGTATGTGTCACCTTGTTCAACGCGATATCACATGGAACAATGACAGTGCGCATAATCTATGGCGTTGGCACCGCATGCTGGCATGGAGAGCCTCTGCCAAGTATCGTGATGAAGGCAACAAAACAAGACTCTTTAACGGATGGATATCAAATTGTTCAGAGTACGCATCCAAGTGATGGGCGCCGCGGCGCGACGACTTTTGGAGTTAGGGGATTAGTTATGCGCCTTACCGACTACCCTAAAATTGAGAATATTGTTGGCCTACTTACCGATTACCAGCGATTGGCGATTGTGCGGCAAGTTACTACGAGGTTGGGAAGATCATGCCAGAATAAGCAGAGGCGGGCTAAACCTCCCCGGGCCGACGCGGCGCGGGATTTTTTTTTCGCAAACCACTGAAACTAGTGTTTGAACTTGTAGAGTTTGAAGTGCCATAAATCCATGGAATTACATGGCCACCCAGGCCAGGTGGTATTCCCACTGATTACGTGCGGAGAAGTGTGTGCGACGGAGTAAGTCTCCGAGTCTGCTTGTCAGCAGCTGACTCCTGGAGCTAATTGAAACAGTGGTAAGCAAGAGCTCAAGCAAGGTTTCCGCCGGTGATAAATGACAGTTCCCTAATGCCCATGAACATGCCAAAAAAAAAAGTCTTGGTAGTCATGTTGTAGATATCTGAGAAACCAAACAATTCAAGCCTGTTTTGGAACGACTTGAAATCCTCCTCATGACCTTGGCCTAGTTTCGATCGCACATCAACGTGATGGACCACTGTGTTGACGATGGAGTGACGACGGGAGCGGCCATGCCAATGTGCAAATAAAATCAGGGCACGAGACTAGAACATCCCGCAGCCTCCGGAATGATCGCGGAATGATATGACAGTGTGAGGTAGTCGAGCCCATGCAGCGAGTTGGCAAGCAAGCTAGAAGAGCTGGAGAATAGCTCCACCAGGGTCCAGGGAGTACTCATAGTATTGCAGAGCGCAACACAGACGACAATGAGATGAGTGCATCGAGAATATGGAGCCAGAAGGTGTGCAGGCAATCCGATTGAATAGTAGCTTGTATCCTGTCTTTCCTAGCTGTCGACGTGTTTGTCGTTGCACCGCGGTTTCTAGTGATTCTGACGAGATCAGATGGGAAAATAAGTGTTGCAGGAAGTGACCCGAAACAAACCAGCACGGACACTACAAATCCACAGCGGCGAACATGACCATATCTGCGTACAATAGAGATGTGCGACCAGGTTTGGAGCTTTTCAAGTCTCATCATGATGGCAGCGCCTGGGATACAATATGAATCAAACTATAGTTGATGTCATGTTTTTTCCGCCGTGACTACTTACTTATGATACTACTGTCATTGTTGTGGCATAGAAATCGTAATGGTTAGTCTTGGCCAGGATAAACACTCACAATGTGACTCACATTCATGTCTTGCGCCTTTGTCATCGCCTATGGCACCCCACAAACGCTGTGCGCCGTCTTGCAAGATTTTTGGCGGCCCGGGCCGACGCGTGCGAATTCGGAATCGTCCGCGGTAACTCAAAGTCGGTGCTGACGAAAAGAAATCAACAAAGTACTTGTATTTTTGTTCCATACATCACTATATTTTGGCGACGGACAACGAAGGTGCTTGGGAGTGTAAGACGACGTGTAGAGATTGACGAATTCCTGTCCATCCGACTCATACGGCGCGACAGAACTCGGCCCAGCAGTGGGGTACAAGATTGACGAGGCCCGAGATCAGCGATGGAGAAACGACCTAGTAGGTCTCTCTTTGCGCCCACCCCGAGGTATAGCGTCAGACAATTCACAGCCCTCCCCTGTAATTGACAATAGAATGGGGATGGGATCCCTGTTGACAAAGACAACTTGAAGCACATTGCGGTTGTATGATGATGCTAGATCCGCCACTAGGGCTGGCTACGCACCGGAGATTGCAGAGGGCGAGCTAGCCCCAAAAGACACAGCGACTTGTTCGAATAACTCGGGTAGTCGCGAGGACTCGGAGCTGAGAATGCATCGATTGCGCTAGCTACGGAATTCCCATGAACAAAGGCACCGTGGCGTTCCGAAAGGCTGGGAGTCGGGGATATCTGTTATTCTTTCTGGTGGTTCGCCGACTCGGGGCAACGGACACATGCGGCTGGCAGTGATGTTGGAATATTGAAGACCCTGGTGAGCTGGGAGCGCTTTCGCTGATAATAAGCCCGGTCGTGCCCAACTGGCAACAAGCCGCTATGATCGATTCGATGATTCTTGGTCCGCTGAGAGCGGCTCGCTCTGTTTGGCAAGTGATTGGCGGAGACTGCCCGACGCGGGCTTCCGCGGCCCGCCCACGCACACGCACAGCATGCGCACTACTGGCAGCAGTGACGGCCGCACGCTGCAAACAGGAATGACAGGTCGGGTTGGCCTCTCCCTCACATTTTTTACCCACACCTCCAGCGGAAGTCGACTTGGACGTCGTATCCGCGGATCCCGACGCCGAGGAAAGAGGGTCCTGACATTCTAAAACGTGAAACATACCCAATCGGTCCACGTCAGAAACATAGCCCGTTAATGTATTTGAGCGCTTGCACAACACGCGCATACAACGCTTGAATTTATGTATCTTACGCCGGCACATATTGGTGCATCAAGAGAAAAGACAATATACCCCCAGCGGTCTGGTGAGAGATCAAGCCAAAAATATCACAAACCACGAAAAAAAGAAACACATCTCACACCTCATTCACCGGCTCGAGTCCCAGAATCTGGCCGACCAGCGCGCTTTAATGTGCGAATCGAAAATCAAGCCGTCTATTCCCAACATCCTTTGTGGTTTCCAGATAGTGCGCCTTCTCCTGAAAATGGTCCAGAGCCAGTTTCACCGTGATATTACCTCCAAGGACTTACCTCGGGTGTCATCGCGTCCCAAACCTTGGCACGCTGACGGTTTCGCCAGACGTAATATAGCTTGGTGCCAGGGTATAACAAAAATACGTTGATAGAGCAAAGAGTAATCAAGATTCTGTTTCCCCGTTCGTCTGTAGTGGGAGGGCAAAAGACAAATATGACAGACTCGATGTAGAAAATCGGGAGTAGACGTACATCTGGGGGCATCGCTGGCTACATATATTTGAGCTGCGACGATGATGCTTACTTGTGAGAACCTAGAATTTGAACGCAAATCTAACGGCCTGTAAGAAAGATGACGCCTTTGACATACATGTTGTACAAGGTCGTCGTGACAGCACGAGTCGCCACTGCACCCGCATTTCTGGAGCACCATGCGATCTGTGAATAAATAAATATCAGCCCTCGCGTACTAAAAAATGGTTTGGCGTAGTACTTGGATTGGATGGGTAAAACTGAGACCAGGGCATTCAGTCGACACGTCGCACCAATAACAATTATGAGGAAACGTACGGGTGCGAGAGGACTCCAGTGAGCAATCCCTGTCGATCGATTAGTTGCACAGTAGACAAGTCAGGACGAATACTGACAAAGATGAGCCACGGGTCTGGGTTTGATGGCAAAGCATACAAGGCCACCAGGAACGGCAACATCCACACATCCTCGATCATCGCCACAAATGTACGTTCATTAACCAGCTCTGTCAAGAGGGTGATAAGAAGCGTGTTGATCATTGCCATTACTTGGCAGGGCATAATCAGCAAATCGGTGTTCAATGTATCAAATCTAGAGCATAAATTCAACGAAAAATCGGTGCGATCGATGGATTTTACTTGCCCTGCATTTCGAAGCAAAAGGGTGAGGTAGGAAGCAGGTGGGTAGCCAGGTGTCCCGAGCACAAGACCGCTATGAATGGTGTCAGTCAAGGGCGAATGTAAAGGACCCGTACTTACAGGATATACATGGGCCACAGGTCGTAATCACAGATAGCAACCCAGATTCTCTTCGCCGTCAGTCCTTCCCGGTTGTGCATGTCACCCTAGTGATGTTTAGCCGTATCACCTTACGAATACGCTATTCATCACCTTGGTTGGGTCATCACGAAGAAGCCTGTTGACTATGATGACTTCTTCACGCTCGGTGAACCATCCCTTTTGTCGGAACCACGCTTTCGTCTGCGTTGGAGACGGGGGCATGTTGAAAAAAAGAGCGACACCTATTAAGAACGTTATCGAGCCACTGTTGGCGCAATCAAATAAAGTAATAGTTGCAGAGGGATGGCAGTACTCACTCTATCAAGAAAAGCCAGCTGTGAGTTTCTCATCAGCATAGATTAAACCCTCGTAGTGTATTAAAGCGATTTACCGCCACCCGGCTTTTCCAGCAACACCATCGAGATGGAAGATTCCATAGGCAAGAAAGGTTGCGATAATACCACAGAAAAACATGGATATCCAAAGGAAGCCCAAGCGGATGGGAAGTTCATTCTTCGTGTAGAAATCTGGAAGACATCATCAATACAGAGAGAATCGCAATTAAAAGGACGAACAAGACATGTATAGGATCATATTAGGTGTGAAGCTGGAACAAACGAGATCACTTAGTTCCTTCATAACAAAAAGAAATTTGGCGATGCCGTACCCTCCTTGGAGAAATCTTTATTGTAGTGTCAAGGAAAGTGCAAAAAAGGACAAATGATCGTACCCGAGCAATGCACGACAGGTAAGAAAAGATGCTCTTCCCGTCAGCCAGAACTGATTAAGAGAGAGGATGCCTGTGGCTCGTTGAGTGCCCATTCATAGAGTCAGTAAATGACTCACTCCAGAGACATATCTGCATCGGGATCCACCGATCGGCTCCAATCTGATATCATAAATGAGGCATGCCCGGGGATATCAAGCCATGAGCGGACGTACCCGCTTTGAAACTAGTTGGGAGGGCAAATCTGCAGACAAGAAAAAAAGGCAGGAAATGGTGTTCCCCAGATTGTAATCTGGTTCCAAAAGAAATTGGTTCACTAGACACCCTGTAGAAACAGAGGACTGCCCACCATCTGTAGTCAAATGCAAATCCGATAAAAAGTTGTCCGAATTTGCCAGACCGACGTTGCCATCCAGGTTAAGCGCAGAGAAGCCGATAACGATCATGAACATAATTTTCCAGTCGATCTTGCGCAAAATTTCCTTGACAGTGGTCAACAAAACGCAGAAACAGAAACGCCACTCATGAGTTAATTACCCTCTCCTCTCGGTATGTCCACCTCGCTGATGGATCGAAACGATGGATGTTTTCATAATCCTTCTTTGGCCAGTAGAAGGGGCCAAGGTGAGGATCGTCAAACACGGAGGGTCTTGTAGCGATGTCGTCAGCAGAGTGGGGAGGATGTGCTCGCTTGAAAAAGAGTGCCTTTGCCCAACTCGAAGGAGGTTGGTCCTCCTCTCGGCTGACGAGCTCTACTTGATATGTATCGGACACTTTTGGGTCTGACATTGGGCGGAGAGGTATCGAGGAGCAGAAGTGCCAATTTTTATACCTCTCTGATGACATCCTCTGATAACAGGACGAACCATTCACCCAGCGCCGGGGTGCTTCGCATGGTCAGATGCGATATATCTACCCCATTGGGCGTCTCTGGATCAGAACGGCTGTCTTCTGATGGTCCGCTGATAACTGTTTCAAGGGGAAGACAGGACAAATCATTGAGCAGCGCAGGGGAGATTCGCATGGTGAAGTGTCATAGTTTCGTCATATTTACCCTGTCTTCTGTATCAGAACGACTGTATTCTGATGGTCTGTTTCAAGGGAAGACAGGACGAACCATTGACCCAGCGCCGAGGCAATTCGCATTGTGAGCTGAGATGGCTTCGTCACACCTACCCCATTGGGTGAGTCTGGATCAGAACGACTATCTTCGGATATCGAAACTCTGATTCCGAAGGATATGTGACGCACAGGATGGTATGGGTACCTAGCCTAAGGCATCAATGAAATCCAGGAACACACAAAACAGTCGAGCCACGGCTCACGAATATTGAATAATAGGTTGGTTGTACAGCACTCGAAGTAACTTGAGTGCCTGGCACCGAAATGCATCAAAGATCGTTCGGGCCACCATCCGGACGGGCCATCTTCGAGACCACACGATGCCCCAACTTGAATCTGGAGGCTGGACCGGTGATTAATCTGTGCCTCGTACACTATCCTTGAATTGATAGCGTTGTTGGCATATAGTCGACTACTAGCCAATAGCGATTGTTGGGGAGATTATGATGTTGGGGAAATCATAGGAATGTCCAATCAGAATTTGTCGCTCATCCTGAGTGACTCTGGACGGTTACCTTTTGAGCATATGCCACATAGGGCCGCCAGTGGGATCTGAAGATGTCTTGGTACGGAGTCGGTCCGCTGATAACGTCCCCCAACCCAAGGGGTCATGTACAGCTCGCTGGTGCACGTCAGAGTCTCCTCTGGCTGGTAAGTGATGGGTAGGAGCCCATGATGAAAAATTTTGTAGGCTCACCGTGCTGCAACTACCGTCATGGTACTGTACAGGGCCATACGGCAAACGGGAATGCTTCTCGCACGTCGACCTGCCTCTACGGAGTGCTTCGGGCTCCATCGACCCCTACGTTTATAAGGCTGAGCGCCAGCTACGCGCTATCTGACAGTGAATGAACACTGACGTAGCGAAAAGTTTGCCAGTGGATGTGTGAAGGAGAACATAACAAACCCAACTTGTCGGAATGGCAGATACGTGACAAAACTATGGATGGATTGTAATACATTCGTACATGCTTCTCATATCCTTGATCACCCTCTGACCCTCACGACCTTCCGTTTGCCTTTTTGTATACCTCCGATTCCAGGACCGGCTGGGGCCTGATCTTGTGCATTCATGCCCGCCTTGACGGTCTCGACCAGCACGCCAGTAGCTAGCGCTGGTGAATATGGCGACACGCGGTTCGCCAAGGGGGGTTCTGGCTGTGGAGGTGCGGGTAGACGGCTGGCCTTTTGCGGCAACAAAGTTGGCGCGTTCCCGCCGTTCTTTTTTGCGGGCTGTTTTCCCTTGCTGGACGTGGGCGCTTTGGTTGTCGGGACTGCAGGGACGACAGAGAGCGATAGGCTAGTATATGGCGGCCGAGGAATATTGTCAGGTTTTAAGCGTTGTATCTGGAATGAGATCATCTCCAACAGTTGCCTCTCTGTCGGGGGTGGTTTGGTTCAAGATGTGAGCAAGGGAGATGGGAACGCACTGGTTTTGATTACGCTGTTGATGAGCCGCCCGTCCTTCTTCCACTGTACGCGGACGCGACCGGGGTTCTGCCAGTCACGGGGGTGGGACTTGTTGACTTCGTGCAGGGTGCCGAGTCCGAGGCGGTTAGTAGCTTCTGCAATGTCCTTGCTGAGGGGCCACCAGACGCTCTTCTCGCGGGCGATCCTGCGTTCGCCTCTGCCATAGGGTCGCTTTGCGTCGATGTATATTGGATATATGCAAGTCCATCTGGTGCGGGGATGAGAGTGAGCGAGCAGGAGAGTGGGAATGCAGACTTTTTGTACGGGGTGATGTCTGTGATCGTGTTCGATGGTGGTTTGGAAGAGGGACCGAGGGCTGGACGGTACTGAGAGCTGGGGGGAGAGGCGGGGCCGGCGACAGACTGGTCGGGATCATCATCAGAGCTGTCGTCGTCGTCTGATGCGCCGATCTCTTCGAGCAGCGGGCCACGAGCGTTGGTGAGCAAAGAGCGGGATGGGAGCGGGAGGTCGGTGTCGTCGTCAAAGTCTTCGACGACGGCCGCACGACGGGCCATGGATGTCGAGGACGAGGTGTGCATAATTCTCACGGTGACTTGATGCGTTTACCACCGTTGCAAGTATCCGTCCGCCCACATAAAGTCTGTCTTCTAACGCTGCTGGACAGGCTGGTGCTCTTACAGGCCGTCGTCGTCGTCAGCTGTACCCTGTCGATCTGTCGGCCATTTGGTGAATGCGAGCCGTGTCCACCCGATGCGGTGGGTTTCCGCGACTCAGCCTGCATGCACACACCCTGACGGTATTCTCAGCTGCACGAGCCATTCTGCCAGCCGTTTGGCAACCGGCGCCTCATGCACTGTTCCCCTAACGAAACGACTATAGAACCAAACCCATCGCACCCGCAGCCCACGTCAATCCTGGGTGAGACTCCGGCATGGCAGTCTTGTGGACGGGTCATCGCCCGAGAGCGAGCCGACTTTTACGAGTTCGTCGGATGCAATCTCTTTTTTGCAGGGATTGCGTTGACCGTTGCACTGGTGCGGTCGAGGACGGTGGAAGCGAGGCAGGCACGCCGACTTGCAGCACGGATAGGGCTTGTGCGATGAATCAGACGGTTAAATTAGAGAACGGACGGTGATTTAAAACACCTTTTTTGTTCCCGATTTGTCGTGGCAACAAAAGAAGGGGCACATGTGGAGCAACAAACAAGGGCCTATATAATACTCGGCTCGCCATCCTCTCCTCGTCAGTCAGTCATTCTTTCCTTCCTTCATCATGCTCCTCCCCGTCCTTTCCCTTTTGTCCGTCCTTCCATTCGCCATCGCCGCCCCAACTTGCTCCCTCAGATCCTCCGTTGCCGCAGTCCCAACCCCAACCTCCACCCCGACACCCACTAACCCCCCCTCGGGCAACACGTCCACAGGTGCAGGCACCGTGAATGGCAAGATCTCCATGGCTTGGTATGCCGATTGGCATCCCGGCTACGGCGTGTCCAACATCTCTTGGGAGGGCTACACACACATGGCTTTCTTCACGTAAGCTTCTCCTCATCATCCTCCCATCCTCATCATCCTCCCATTCACCCCCTGTGCACAGCGCCCAGCCCTCCTCTGACGCCACCGTGGAAGTCATTCTCGACGAACCCTCCATGGTCGACCAGTTCACCGCCGCTGCCACCGCCAACGTGAGCATCCCACTCTCTTCGTACATCCTCCGCTTATCAGAGTCCAGAACGTAAAACCCGTCTTGACCGTCGGTGGTTGGGACGGCAGTCTGTACTGGTCATCCTCGGTCGCCACCTCTCAGAACCGCTCCTCTTTGGCCAACTCTCTCGCTCAATATGCCTATGCTCACAACTTTTCGGGTCTCGACTTTGAGTACGTCCACCCACCCTTCCTTTGTCCTCTCTCTCATCCAGCTACTAGCTGGGAGTACCCTGGAAAGCAGGGCATCGGCTGTAACATAATCAGTTCCCAAGACAGCGCCAACTTCCTCTCTTTCCTCCAGGAAATGCGTCAGGTTGCCCCCAATCTCACCCTTTCTGCTGCAACCAGCATCAATCCCTGGGTTGATGCAAACGGTACTCCATTGACCAATGTCTCGGCATACGCTGCCGTTCTTGATTGGATCGGCAAGTATCCTTCCCCCGAACTCTTCCCTTCCACTCACCCAAATTCATTCCAGAGGTCATGAACTATGACGTCTTTGGCACCTTCAGCAGCGTCACCGGACCCAACTCTCCCCTGAACGACACCTGCGCCTCCGCCAGCGATAAACAGGGTTCCGCTGTTTCCGCTGTTTCTGCTTGGACTACGGCTGGTATGCCTGCCAACAAGATTGTTCTTGGTGTGGCGTCGTACGGACACAGCTACACGGTCACTCCCTCCGTCGCCGTCACTGGCAGCAACCTCAGCATCTACACCTCGTTTGACAAGACCAACATTCCCATCGGTGATTCCTGGGACCCACCTTCAACCTCCGCCGATGTCTGTGGTAACCCTCCTGTTGGCAATGGCAACACCGGCATCTATCATTTCTGGGCGTTGATCGAAGATGGCTTCCTCAACCAGGATGGAACCATTGCTTCCGGGATGAACAGCTTGTTTGATGAGTGCAGCCAGACGGTGTGTCCCTGGTTGATCACGTACTGTCCAATGATTGATGGTTCTTTTGCGTTAGCCATTTGTCTACGACTCTTCTACTTCTGTCTTGGTTTCCTATGACAACGCCCAGTCATTTAGTATGTTTCATGTTCTCCACGCCGATCTATATCATTGACGTCTCGCTTGCAGCTGCCAAGGGACAATATATCAAACAAGCCAATCTCGCTGGCTTTGCCGTCTACGAGGAAGGTGGCGATTACAATAACATCCTTCTCAATGCCATTAACGGGGCGATGGCTTAATGGAGGACGACTTTCACTCCCTCTCACATTCCCCTCTTTTCGACTTCACACGACGCACCGACAACGATCGACTGATTCTATATATTAACAAAACCTGCGATTCTCCAAAATGCGGGTTGAACCTGCCTTTCTCTTCTGGTTTTGACACATCCCTCCAGGCGTCGGATGAAATGGATCGGGTATGCTTTGCCTTTGAAAGGCACCACATGGTTAACGCGCCCCTGGATTAGATTAGGCTTTTTTTTTCATTTTCGGATACATAACTGTAGCTGTTGTATTCATCTGCTATGGCAATGCATTGATATGCATCATGTTATCACATTGCATGTGAGCTTGCGACAGGGCCAGTGCTTCAAAAATGGATTTGCCAGAATCCGAGCATGGCCATTGCGAGAGTGATTCTGATTTCTTGCACCTTGTTCCGGCCGTACAATGAACATGTGATCATCAAATTTGATCAACACACGCACAACGCCCAACAACACATGATGCGCCCTCGGAGTCTCGGCTGCGGTGTCGATGCACTGGCACCGTGGTCCCTGGAGCTCGGAGGGAATTGAGGACTGTGCACTCACTGGCACCAGACCTGCCAGTGCACTTGACCGGATCTGCCCACCGTGACTGAATCAACTTGCAGGTCACCCACACCCTCAGCCTCTGATCCGAATCGCTTAAGCGTCATGCGTCATGACCGCACCAATGGTGAACATTTGCTATCATTTTGAGATTGTCTCGTTTCGAGGCACGTTGAGTCGTTCCGCCCAAGATCCAGCGGTGGGCCATCCATTGCGGCCATCGCCATCGCCATCGCCATCGAGACGGCGGCGGTAGATTGGCCTGGACGCTCGAACGGATGGAAGCACGACGGTCCAGGCACCCGATCAGTGAGCATTCAAGTTCTCTCGCATCCGGGTTTGTCGTGGGTACCACTGATATCAACACGAGCTGTGTCTAGTCTAGATCGTCAAAGACGAGCTGTGTTGTTCATGAGACCGCCGAGCCCGCGGGAGACCAATTCGGATGACGGCAAGGATCTTTGACTACGGTCGCTATGCGCCCCGCGGAAAGTTAATTAGTGTTTGTAATCTGCAATCGAGATGACGATGCGCAAAATAACGGTCGCTTGATGGACGAGATCCGCGAATGAAGTTGTAAACTTTACAAAACCCACAATGTTTTGCAAGTGTATAAATGCTTGAGTGGTAAATGTCCATTGAACAATGCATGAAATGTAGCAAAGACTGACAACATAGATCGTATGATGATAGCGATGGTGGATGCAATGAGATAAGACTACAATGACCGGTAGAATGACAACAGCAGGAACCAGTAGGCGGTGTGCAGCGTTGGCCCCAAGAAAAGCCCCATTAAATAAAACGATCACCTGGAAGAGATAAGAATAACAGTGTGCGTAAACACGCTTTTAGATCCTTTGCCTTCTAGGCTTGGATACAGGAATGGACAAGAGGCCATCACCGCGACCCACCGACGGGTCCGTTACTGAGCTCATGTCCAACCTTGTGGACCAACGCAACCCCTAGAGGCTGTAACACTTCTTCCCAAATCTTACGTCTTCGCCTGCCTTCAAAGACGCCAGCGGAACGCTCGCCTGTCTCGCCTTCTGGACCGAAAACAAAAATCTTGTTATGCGAATTGTCCCAGGGCCGTTCTCCCCACGCAAAAGCGATCCAACGCGACTGGATAGCGTCACGCACACGTCCATAAGACCATTCGTCCACTACGGGATGAAGCCACCCTCCGCGGAGCCGGGTGGGGGGCCTATATTCAAAGGCGTCCTCATCCATCATCTCGATGTCGTCCAAGGTACGTGTGCGAGAAATAATCTCGGCGATATCACCATTGGATGACTCGGAAGAGGGAAGCGATGGAAGCGGTTCATCAGTCTCAAAGGACACGGGTGAAGTTGTTGGCGAGAGAGGCAGTGGGACATTGTCGAAAAGGTAGATGAGGTCAGATGCATGATGAGGAACACCGCGGGCGGCCCCTTCTTGATCGAAAACGTAACGCCACACGGGACGACCACCCCTCTTGGCTGCCTGCACGACGCACTCTGTGGGCCAAGCGATGCGAGCGTCCTCAACGAGCTCTAGCACCCGGTCAGTGAGCTCATAGGTCGTGTGGGGAGAGATGTCGTAGGCATTGAGAAGAGCAGTAGCTTTGTTCAAGGATTGGCAGATGGCGCGAAGCCGGCGGACGACACCAGACGCCGCCCAGCTAGAGACTTCAGCGCTCCAAAGATCAGAGTCGCATGCGCAGTCACCGATGATGAGTGGCTGGAGACCAGAGATGGCAGAGGAGGGTGTAATGCGGCCATGCGGATGTGGACTTCTACTGTTGCTCTTACCCTTGTGAACCCCTAGACGGTGGGCAGCGAGGCTATGGCGGATGGGCGCATCGGTGTCTTCAGATTCGGCAGGAGGGAAAAGGGAATCTCGCCAGCCTGGACGGAAGAAGCACCCGTCATCTACAGCACGTAAAGGGCAGTGGATTTCTGCGAGTGCATCTGCACGGACGTTGCGGAGCTGGTCAAGGGTAGAAATGCGAAGAGAACACAAGGCTCGTGAGAGAAGCCAGCCTGCAGTAGCAACATCGGGTACATTGTTCTCGACAATGGCGCTCTGCACGATGGCACGAGAAAAGAGGGGATGAGACTTGTTGGAACTAGAATAGAGCTGGCCGATGATGTCCGCTGCGCCGGAACCAGAGCCAAAGATAGTTATATTTGAAGGATCACCGCCGAAATCGGCAATGTATTGACTGACCCACTCGAGGGCACGACGCTGGTCACGTAGTCCTGAAACGATAATTTGATGAGCTGGAAAAGGAAAGACAAGAACGGGACGAACCGTAATTACCAACACCTTGGTCACCTGCCGCACGATTATCTTCGGCAAGTTTTGGACTTGCGGCGCAACCAAAGAAGCCCAAACGATAGCTGGATAATGTGAGTGTGGGTACGGATAAAGACGTAAAAAGGACGTACTTGAAATTAACGAGGATGATGGGTTTGCCTATGCGAATGCTTGAAGCGACGATTGAACCACCGTCGTAAACCCAGCTAGAGCCGCAGCCGTGGTCGCCACCCCTGACAGAATGAGTTGGATGGAATACATGAAGAGGGGAGCACTAACCCATGGACCCAAAGCATGACAGGCAGACGGGACAGAGAGGTCTGATGGGCGGGAGCAGTGATGTTCAAATTGAGACAGTCAAACTCGTCCTGCACGAGGATTTGTCTGGGGATATCGCTGTCTGGGAGACCAATGAGTTCCTCTTCGAGACTCCTCTGATTTGGCTGGGGGCAGATTGGACTGAGGGGCGAACATGAGGAATGGGGATAGGCGCAAGGAAAAGGAAACATACCCGAACTTGGTTGCATCGACTACGGGCGGGTACGATGAGCAGAGAACAGACTGGCGGAAACGTGCAGGCACGATGGCATATTTAATGCCGCGAAATTGGAGAACAGGGATGTCGGGGGAGGAGACGGAGTGATGGATGCCATGGAAGGTAGTGTTGAGGGAGGGATGGTGGAGGGGGACATGAGGGCGATCGAGGATCATAGTGGACTGGAAGAGAGAGGGAATAAACACGGCCGTTCAAGTACTCGTCGTGTTTGCTTCATCGATCTCATTTGCAGCGTCAGAAATCCAAGAGTTTTGCCCAAAATGGAAACTAGGCCTACTGATCAGTCACGTGACATCGGGCAAGACCGTGAGAGAATCTGAGATTACGTACGGCAAGTCACGAGGCCAACGGCGAACTCGACAACCACACAACGCCAAGGTCATCGACCAACCGTGAGGGATGAATCGATAAGGGGACAAGGGTAGTGCCATCGTGGCTACGGCACGTCCTCAGCTCAACACTTGGCACCGTAGACAATGACACGTACCTCTGTCCAATCACTCGAGAGTCGCTCGACTCGGCGCGAGAACTAGCTGCAAACGTGCTCGACACGGTACGCCGCTCACCCCGACGCGCAACCGGGACACCATCAGATCGCTATCGATCCTACAGATCATGGGTCAAGAAGTTGAAAAATGGTTCGTGTTCAACCACCCTTCTTATCGCTCCACTGACACCTCCCTCGGATCGATACGACGACTATCACACTCAAATATCCCACGCTCACACAACACTGGTTGCTTACATAATATTCTCCCTGCAGGGCTCGTCGTCGGTGTACTATTCTGCCCCACCGCGTACCGTCATGGCTCACACATCAACGGATTTCCCTCCCATGGCTTTGCTATTAAACTGGTCGTGGATCGCGATGTTCGACTCCATCTCACTCCAACCTCCCTCGTGTCATTTCCTCGCACACCATGCCAGCACCTGGACAGTCTTGGCCCCTTGATTTCAAAGGTTCGTCATCGGCACTTGTCAATACTTTATTTTGCAAGCTTTCCGCACCTTCCAGCGATTTCAACCGTCTTCCACATCATCGCCATCGGTTCCGGCATTTTTAGGGCAACTTATCGCTGGTACATCTCCCGCTTTGGCTGGGAAGATACTTGGGCCGCACTCGCCCTTGTTACCGATACGGGCTGCCTCATCTGTTTATGGCTCCAGCGGTCAACTCCCAGTACGTCCTGCCACCACTCCATCCATCAATGGTCTGACCGACAATCAGTGCATCCCTCCAAAACCGATATGATCCTCAATTTTGTGGCGACTGTCACCCTGACCTCCGTCCCTTGGTGTGCTTCCTTTTACGTTGCTATTTCCCTCAAAATTCAGTCTACCATAGGGAAGCACGCTTGAGCATGATAACCACCATAATCCTGATCACAAACCCTCGTCAGCACATCCGGCGCATGTCTTACATAGTCGCAATTTCTTTTGGTGTGATGTGGATCGTCATGCTCACACTGAAAGTATACATCTGTGGTACCCATTCTTGCGTTATGACGCATGGTATTGCGATTTCTCAATTGACAAGTACGTCCATCATTCCCAATCCTGAATCTATACCGATAAAATTCTACAGCTGATACGGTTTCCGACGCCCTCCTTGTAATCATGCCAATTTTATTCCTCAATGGCATGAAAATATCTCGCGGACAGCGTTTAATGCTCGTCTTGACATTTGCTTCCTCAATGTGTATCACCATTATCGCGATAGCACATGCTGTCATTCTCTTCATGCCTATCTCCCCAGTGAGCTCATTGGTTGTTCACCTCAAGGTAAAGGCTTGAACATTGATCCCATTCGCCCCACACTCATCGCAATCATCAGGCAGCACTTGCAGCGTTCATCTGTAACCTCCTCGTCATCGTGACGTTCATATACCGACTTTGCAACAAGACAGATATGGATGTCGGTGGGACGTGCACCGAAAGTGAACCCATCCAATTCACCTCTGTCATCCCCGGACAACTGACCCTTGGAGGCTCTTCGCGTTCAACAACCCTGCTAAAATCCTCCATTCATCATATCTCGAGTTCCCGTGCATAGACGGAAACAGTGTATTATCTATGCAAGCTAGTTCACGGCCCAAGCGTGAACCAAAAACAATGTGTTATTATAGCAGGGTTTCAATTGAAGCCAACTGAACGACTCTTTGCGCGTTTCAAATTGAATCTGCCGTGGGAACTGCGCGTGCATCATTTCAGCAAACACAAGCTGTGACACGGTTCCCGTTCAGCTGCTGAAAAACACACGTCCGATCCTCGCGATGGTCTTGGGATTAGTGAATCACGAACACAATGTGTAAAGGTCAGTAAAGTCGAAACGTGTAGGCCCTGTGCCAAGGTAGCTCACACATTGTTGAGTAAAATTATCCCAAACAGGATCCCCGACGGTTCCACCACCAGACAGCGATCTCGTCAGTTTGTATCCGCTGGTGCCACGCTCTGTACCTTTATATCCCCCGACCAGTTTCTCTTCTTTGCATTCTCACAGTGACATGGCGGGTCCCTCAATTCGCGTTTGGTGGCGTGTCGTGGCCCACAGACGGACATAGGCGTGAGTAGAATGATTCTTCTGGCACTCGAATAGCGGGGTGTACCACAGTAGTAGGTGGTCGGCATCACCCGGAATATCGTCGTTGACACCCCGCGGGGACAGCGAAATGTATTGCTCAAACGTCCTCTTGACTGGACTTCCCGAAGTTGAGTCGTAAACGCCAGCTTCTGATCCTCTCCACGTGGTATTCCTCCAGCTTGAGATTACAACTATCATCGGTAGCAAGGCAAAAGCACCCAGACGGATTGGGACGAGAGGGGCGGTTTACGACCACCGAATCACGAACAAGAACGTGATGCCTGGGCTTAGACACGCAGAAAATGAATTTCCAGAAAGAAAGTGGTTCAGCCAAGAGACAAACAAGGGTCGCCTCATCTGGTCCCTTAGCCATGACGAAACCATTCAGTTGATTATGCAGAGATCCCAGCTGATCAGGGATATCGAGTGGTATGCAAAGGACAGGCGAAAATGAGTTTTATAAATCGCTGGCAATACGCTGCTCTTTGCTCTGATATTCGTGTCTTTGGACAATGTACTAAACGTACCCCAGGCTTATTTGCCCTTGATTCGCGTTGGCATGTGCGTGAACATAGTAGCTACTTTTGCGTGCTCGAGCCTCAGGGACCCCTGCATGTATACGATACATAGTCGCATCGGCAATGTTCTCTCCCTGAATAGGAATGTACAAAAGGTGGTCTGGGCAAGGTTGCCCCGACACCGATTCAACACAATGTTCCCTGACTGGGATTGGACATTGATAGGTGACTTTCTCCCCTTTGGCGGATGTCATTGATGACGAACCGCGGTATCTGCAGCTGTTTCGGTGTCTTTCCATAGTGTGGCGATACTGACCACCTTGTTCAGACTCTGGTACCAGTGGTGTACAGCACGCATGTGGGTGGGATGATGCTTGGGCTGTGCTAGCGTTCTTGGCCGATATCGCCTGCCTGACTGTGACGGTACTCGAGAAACCCGTTCCGGGAGGTAAGACTTGAATACCGCTGGACCTGCACAAGGGTCAATCATCTTTGAGCATGTCAAGGTGGCATGCTCGATGATTGTGTGCAACTTACTCGTGATCGCCGCCTTTGTCTACCGCGTCTTGCGTAAGGGTAATGTGGACACGGACGACGTTATACCAGAAAGCAGGATCGAGTTCACAACGGTCGACCCGGTCCACGCAGAGCTCAGTCAAGAAACTAGCCAAGGAAAGTCGGTATCCGCACCGTCTGCAGCGACAAAATCATCTACTTGGTCTTTCCCTGGATCCAAGATTTCTAGATCCGTGGCCACAGTTGCGTCTCGGATAGGTGTAGAAAGGGTGGAGGAATAGTACAAACACCTTGTGTCTCTAGTGCATAGTTGATGAGGCGACTTAGCTTGTTTTTTTACGCGACTAGAACTCAAACGAAGTTGAAGCGTTGATTGACGGATTTCTCAG
This sequence comes from Hemileccinum impolitum, assembly GCA_003316335.1. NCBI lineage: Eukaryota > Fungi > Basidiomycota > Agaricomycetes > Boletales > Boletaceae > Hemileccinum > Hemileccinum impolitum. The sequence goes on from QFEQ01000423.1 coordinate 84,996, forward strand.
TTGGTGACCAAATTCCATTTCTGCTATGTTCACGCAGGTCCGGGTGGGACGATTTTCCATCACAAGATGGCAATGTATGTGATGCAAGGATGGTTAGGTCCAAGCTATCAACGCGAGAATCACTGTGAGTGGAGCAACCTCCGGCTGGAAGAGATAACCTACCGCTCCGATCAGTGAAATGCGTCAGCATTCGGACTGGTTGGTAGCCGGTGGTAGGAACTAGCCTACTATCCAATCCACGGATGCCTGGTATGCTTTTTCCATGTTGATCATATAGAGGGATGAACGGTTTCATGAACCTCGTGATGCATTATCACTCGGGTCTGTACGTACCGACTCGCCTTCAAGCTTCATGAACGAGGGACGAGCTAGTAAGCATACTCAAACTTGAAGAGACGACTCAACTTGAAGTGGTAAGATTTCAAACACATCAAGGTGTTCTAGATGACCCTGGGCCATCTGCATCCGAAGCGAGTGGTAGCGAAGAGTCGGAGTTGGTGTGGCAATTACGGTGCTCATATGGTCAGACTACTACTACTAGTGCGTCCCCTGAGACGTATGCGACTGCGGTTAAACTTATACCGCGCTTAAGTATGGTTTGCACCGTTGACTCTGCTGAATGTTTCAGCCAGTGCTGCCATCGCCACACTGCCGGACCCTGTCATTACTCATGATCATGTCATCGGCAGCCAAGCTGCACCTGGAATTCCAGTAGTCTGCACAAAGTTAAAGATCACTCGTGGTCAGTCCTGTTGAATGCCTATCCAACACAATGGCCCTTGACTGGGATTGGTCATTGATTGGTGATTTTCCCTCCTTTTGTCTGTTGTCATTGATTGCGAACCCTAGTATCTGCAGCTGTTTCGGCGTCTTTCCATAGCGTGGCGATACTCTCTACTTTGTTCAGACTCTGGTACCGATGGTATACAGCACGTATGTGGTGGGACGATACTTGGGCCACGCTAGCGTTCCTCGCAGATGTCGCCTGCCTGATTGTCGTAGTGCTCGAGCAACCGATACCTTATAGTACGCCCATCATGAGATCCGCCCCATTCACCATTGAATATTGACGAACGAACGGGCAGGCTATATCCCTCGATTCTTCACCCTCGGAAACTGGATTTTCTCCTTGGCGTATCCAACGCTAATGTGGTGCGTTCGTTCTACACGTGGAAAGCGACGAAGCAATGATGTTTCGCAACGGATTCCAGGGCCACGAGGATAAGTATCTTGACCTCCATGGTGCGCGTGTCGCATCCCGAGGGCATCCTCAGACAATTTGCCCTTGGCATTGGTGTTTTCTTCGGGCTCATGGGGATCACAATATTCGCCTTCCGACTTCGTCTTTGCATTGCGGGTGCATGTTTGATGACAAGGATGACTTTCATACTCCAGCTCGCCAGTGAGCATCAGGCATTCTTTGACCCTGTCCCCATGCTTACTATTGATGGAAACAGCGGATTGTATCGGGGACACAGTCTTGAGCACGCTTCCGGTCTGGTTCTTGCGCAACATGAGGCTTTCTCGGAAACGCAAGATTCTGATATCTTCCGCGTTTTTGGCAACTATGGTCATCAACGCTGTCACGGTCGTAGAGGCAGTCATGCTTTTCCGGTCTGATCTCACTTCAGGTTCGATCATCTATGAGCACGTCAAAGTGGCATGCTCGATGATCGTGTGTAACCTGCTCGTGATCGTCACTTTTGTCTACCGCGTCTTGCACAAGAGTCATGCGGACATGGACGACACCACGCCAGAAAGCAGGATCGAGTTCACGACGATCGACCCGGCCCAAATAGAGCTCAGTCAAGACAGCACTGGTAGCACGAGGCCAGCAACGACAAGGTCGTCTACTTGGTCTTTCCGTGGGAGTCTATCCAAAATCTCTAGATCTACTGCTATGGTTGCGTCTCGGATAGATGTGGAAGTGGCGGAAGAATGTCATTAAGATAGTCTGAACTGTTCTCATTGATAGATGCATAGATTGAGAGCCGCCGTATTTCAAGTTTCAAAATTATCTCAAGGACTTGAACTTCGGAATCATACTAAACCATCGCACAGAGGGGTTGGTTGAGGAAATAAGGCCCCAACGCACGAAAGATCTTTGATTTTCTTCTTTCAAGTTTACTAGCCCACCAATCACAGTTCAGCTGATTGTCAATGTGAAGTTTGTTCCTCCACATCGCGAAACGTCGGAGTTGCACGATTGAATTGAAGTACAGTAGACTTTCTCACAGTGTCACGATGCGTTGAGTAATTTTGCTACACTTTCGTCATCACCATTGACATTAGGTTTTGGTTAGTGGTAGCAATCTCATATGAGAAACTCTACTGTAACTATTTTGGACCCTGTCGGGCAGTGTAACAAGTGGCGCATCGACCGCATGTGACTCAGGAGGATCATACGGTACTGGCAGCGAGGATATGACTGAGCTGACTCGGACTATGGGTTCGCCGGAATATTCGATCATTCGAAATTTGAGGTTTGTCGAACATACTTCCAAGTTCAAGTTGCTGATTACTGCTAGTTGCCAGTGTTTTAGTGGACTCAGGCTTGCCACCGTGACTTGGCACCGTGATGCGTCTGCTGGCATACGTCAACAAATGATTGTGAACTTGAATGACATTGAGCGCGAAGCTCATTGGCTTGTTCCGGCCCTGCAACGACTGGCAGCATGACAAGAAGACACGGCCCCGCATCCCTGGGCTTGGATTCATAAATTTATAATAATCGCTGGGTGCTGCACATCGACCGGAGTTGCTGGTATGGGCTGTGCGACAGCTGGTGTGTTTCGCCAGATCTGGCTCGAAGGCTATTTCTGATCCCAGCCACAGTAATTGCAGCACCCCTCCACGGTTTGGCGATACTCTCCACCTTGTTCAGGCTCTGGTGCAAATGGCCATTGGCCTCTATGTGGTGGGACGATGCTTGGGCCGTCGTCGCTCTCTTTGCTGACATGGCAAGTCTGGTCTCCGTTATCCTCGAACATCATATATCTGGCAGTAAGATTATCATTGAATTGGGGCTCTTGGATACAAACTCACTTGCACCAGCCAGGTTCCATCGTACCGTTGGCCGATGGATTGGTTCTTGTGCGTTCCCCACAGTAATATGGTGGGTCTATCCGTACGTTGTGTTAAAATGACTATGCGACGATCAATGTCAGGACGACGAGACTGAGTATCCTGGCATCCATGGTACGCGTTTCCAAACCCGACACCATGTTGAAACGAGTCACTATTTGCATCGGCCTCGCTTTCGGAGCGATGTGGATCTGTATGATGGCCCAACGATTAGATACATGCTTCTTCTTCTCGTGCAGGATCACGACTGCGATTGCAATCACTCAGACAGCCAGTAAGCGTGGGTATCCCTCATCGCCCACCGTTAAGTAACTTTCTATTTCTTGCTAACGACGATAGCGGACTGTCTCGCAGACATACTCTTGACTGTGCTACCGAGCCTATTGTTGCGCAACGTAAAACTCAGTGGGAAAAGCAAAATTCTCATCTTCTCCACGTTTTCTGCGAGCATGGTCATCAACTTCGTCACGATCATACATGCAATCGTCCTCTTCAGACCCGTTACGTCAGGAATTAGCATCGTCGCGCATGTCAAGGTGAGCACTGTCTTGGCACTTTGTTATGACTACGACCGATTACACATTGAGCCAATCGTTTTGTAAAAAAAATCCCTCTCGAAACAGACTACGCTCTCAGTGTTCGTATGTAATCTGCTCGTTATCGTTACCTTCTTCTATCGCATCCTTTACGGCGAGGACGCCATGAAGAGTCGCGTCGAGTTGACGACGGTCGAACTTAGTCAGGTCTGGACTCCAGAGACGAGTAAGGGAGGGTCATTGCCCGTACGTTCAACCGGTACGACGAGATCGTCCACTTGGTCGTTCGGGTCCCCGAGTCCAAGGTTTTCCATTGTCGCTACCGAGTCGTCGAGGACGGAGACGGTCCCAGGAGATATTACACAGGAGCAGTGGTGATGCAAAGGGGTATGTCTATGCTGTCAAGTCAGCTTTCCAAGCGCTTTGCAGAACTGACTCGCCCCACTGTAGTGGATGTTGTGTACGACCAGGCTACAGTGTAGCAAATATACAAGCCTCTTTGAGGTGCATACCTATTCAACTCGCCCGGTCGTGGCATTGATCCATTACCATTCCTGTGTATTTCGAGGTGCCCATAGACTATCGCCTGTACATTGGAAAGTGTTGTATGTGTCGTCAGGTTGTATTACTACAGCATGTGGATATGCAAAATGGAACATGAAAAAAAGAATGTACGAATTGGTTTGCTGCTGCGGACCATCCAAATTTAAATTGTTGAACGAAACCTCTCCGACTCCTGTTCCTCCTCAAGCCCGTCGTTCTGCACCACCGTCTGCTTGTCCGCACTGGCATTCTCAGTAAAATACGTGTTCAAATCCACGGTTGTGAAAGCGATCGTGCCCGTCATGTCGAGATCGCCTGCTCTGCCCCTATGCCAGACGCGGTAGATGAACGACACAGCCACGAGGAGATTGGACACCATGAGTGAGAGCGCTGTCTGTGTACGGTAAGCATACCATACGAGTCAAAGAAAAAGAATGGGAACAAATGCTAGCATGGTATGGAGATGACTTGCCCGAACATGACCGATGAAGATGATTCCAGCCCCCCGCGTTGTTAGAAGCACAACAGAATGAAAAATCGTGACCGCAGAGAGCAGCGACAACGTGGCAGAAAAGACCGAAAACAACATGATTCGTTGTCGTGTGTTAATCCTCGTCTGCCGAAAAAACCAGATAGACAATGAGACGAGGGAGACGCTGGCCACCGCGTTCACTAAATGTAATTGAGACCCACGACGCATAGATGCCAAAGAACGGACTTAGGAGTTGAGAGAGTCCTACCGAATCTCCCATCACGCAGGTGCTCTGGCAAATCCGGATCCTCTGAATTACCACTGCGGCCCACATGATGACGAACGAAGACCCCACGAGGAACGCGACGCGTCGGTGTTTTCGAGAGGGGTTCATGACGCGGACGATGGAGAGCAGGATGCTTATCCAACAAGGCCTGAGGGATCGGTCAACATTACTTTTTCAGTTGAAAGAAAATCACATACCAAATCACAGACGGAAAGCCTACTGCCGTCATCCAGTTCGTAGTCCGATCAATAGGAGGCGTTATCCCCGGGTCTAATTTCATCGTACGACAAACGACCCATCAAAGACGAGGAAATCGTCAACACCATGTCACGGGTCATTTTCAGATAAAAATCATGTTTATGATGCCTTACCTGCCGCGGGTGCTTGGAGGCAGGCGGAGACGAGACACGGTACATCGACTGCGAGGGCAAACGCGGCCCAGCCATCTTCCCACCAGAAACGGGCCGTGTACCAGCGGTACATCAACCTAAACATGGTGCATGTGATTGCAACGCTGTGACACACGCACGCAATGACTAGAAAACATGGTCAATGCCTTGTGATGCCTTCAACCACGAAAAGAAGGCGGCGCAAGACACACTTTTCAGCGTGGAGGACCAGGGAATCACGTTGAGGCCCAACATGGCGCTGTCGGGGGTTGGTCGCAGTGGGCTCTCAATGAATGGTTCTGAAGGTGAAACACCAACCGGGTTAAATACATGCCTGAGCTCCATATGAACATTATTTCTCTACTCGTCGCCCCGAGTCGCCCGGCCCCTTGTGCCCTGATCCAATTGAAGCCAGAGACCTGTATGGGGTAACAGACTGTTTATAAATCAGTACTTTCAACTGCCAGTGTGCCAGTGGTTTATGATATCGTGTGTACGGGATGGACCTGGAGCAGACACAGGGCCGCTCACGACCCTAGTATCCATGGTGAAACCCGAAAAGTATGGAAATAATGGCTGTGTTGATAGTATTCACTGACTTGCTTGCCAGTGACGCATTTTAGGATCCCAGTCGTCGTCGTCGTCCGTCACGGTAGAGGCACGCTGATGATCCTGGTTTTCTCGATATCTCTTGTCACTCGCACGAACGTCATCGCACGTCATCTCATCGCCTCGAGCAACTGACCTTGATCCATCTCTGCATTCTCCCCCTCTATTTCCTCGTTGTGAGTGTTCCTCTTTCAGCCACGTGTTGGCGCATTAGTGCGGGACGCTCGCGTTTCGTTTGCTGTTGATATTGCATCGTGGTTCAACCTTGATACTGGTACGCCTTGGTTCATCCACGGGATCCCCGTCTCGTCTGGAGCATCGTTCTACTTTCCTAGTCAGTGCACCTCATGCCAACTGTCCCCAGCATCACGACCCGACATCCTCAACTCGCCTGGCATTCACCCTTCGAGGGTACAGTTGAAAAGTTCATAACGCGTGATATGGTTGGGAATGCCGCAATTATGAGAAAATTGCATTATCAACCTTGCTTTTGGCAGGGAATTATGGCCCTTTCAACTGTTTCTTTATTGAATATGCCAGTGAGGACCAGAGAGATCGCGAGGAATTAAAATTGTTGAGGTTGACGGACAGGTTGTATTTGCGTCGGAAGCCGGGTACCAGTAAGCATTGGAAAAATCCCATCAGTGTATCCTGCCGACCGAGCGCACAAAAGGTGTTTCCCAATGCGTTTTCCGGCTGTTCGCGTTGGGGAGTAGTAGTGTACGGACAGGTCTCCCTTGTGAGGGACGACAAGACCCGATTGGGTGCGTGACCGTAACCGGGGCCGGAGAGAGTGACCGGCCCGATCGAACGCGGGGAGACACAATGAAACTTGCGCGAAACAAGAGAAGAACAAGCTACTCGTACGGGGATGGCGGGCGGGGCAAAGTGAATCCAGGAGTATGCACTGGCATGCCTTGCGGAATGTTAAGAATGTGTCCGCCCATTTTCTCGAACAGAGACTGCCAGTGCTTTCAAGTCGTCATCGCCGGTAGTGAGTGATCTCACGGCGAGTCGGTTACAACAAGAATACTAGTGTTGGAAGCGGACTGCTCAAGTTCTTACTGACACTGGTCGATTTCATCTTTAGAGAATAACGATAAAGCAATGTTGAGGCTGATTCTACTGGACAATGTTGAACGCCCAAATCGACATCCGCTCGTGATCGTTGAATCTTTGCCATCACGCTCAAACTCGTGACGGCTCCGACCGGCATTGATCATCCATGTCACCCCCCACACCTAATCGTCCTCCTTGATGCCCGCAGGTCGCCTAAGGCTGGACACATCAGCACCAGGCAGAGGCCACCTGCGCGCAAACGCAGCGACGTCCCGACGCAGTTCCTTGACCATCTTGGCGCCGACCTTGCCCTCGCTCTCGGTGGTGGCCACCCGAACAAAATCCTTGAGTAGCTTCGAACCAGCTTCCTTTTGTAGCACGAGCGCGAGCTGAACAGCGCGGTGCAAAAGCTCTGCAACAGTCTTGATGTCCTCTTCCACCATGTCGCGCGACGTGAGAGCGGCGGTACCGAGACGGATACCGCCAGGCGTTTGTGCGGAGGCGTCTCCAGAAACAGCATTCTCTAAAAAAAGGGGGGTATGACTCGGCAGGGGCATACGGTAGGCGAACAAGACACGTACTGTTAATGGTGATGTCAAGCAGGTCGCACACCTTCTCGACTTTGCTACCGGTCAGTCCAAGGGGCCGGAGGTCCCAGAGAACGAGGTGGTTGTCGGTGCCACCGGTCTGGAGCTTGTACCCACGCTCAGTGAGGTAGTCGGCCAGCGTTCTCGCGTTGGCAATGACCTGACGTGCGTACTGCTTCCACTCGGGCTGGGAAACCTGGAGCAGTGCTGTCGCGATGGAGGCAATCGTCTGCAGAAAAAGGGGTCATTATGATGAAACACCAAGGGATTTGCAGGTCAGACGAACGTGGTTATGGGGGCCACCTTGGCAAGCAGGGAAGACAGCCTCATTGACGCGCTTCTCGAGGTCTTGGTAGTTCTGGCCATCTTTCCTGAAGAAGATTAAACCTGCTCGCGGGCCACGGAGGGTCTTGTGACTAAATCCAATGAGTTCCCAAGTCTGGACGAGAAATTGAAGTGTGGATACTCACGTTGTGGTGGTCACAACGTCACAGTAGTCAAATGGGCTGTTCAACTCTTGCGCTGCGATCAAACCACTCGTGTGAGCGATATCGGCCATCAAGTAAGCACCCTCCTTGTCGCAAATGCCCCTGAGTGCTGCATAATCCCAGTCTCGCGGGTAGGCCGAAGCACCGCAGATGATCAAGCGGGGCTTGAATATCTTGGCCTGCTTGTCCAAGGCTGCGTAATCGATGAGTTGCGTCGAAGGGTCAAGACCATAGGGGAAAGACTGGAAGTAGATCGAAGACGCAGTCATTTTCTTTTTCGCAGTCTGCAGAGAATCTGTAAGCCGGTGCGACAAGTCCGAGGATGTTTACAGCATACGTAGTAGCCATGGGTAAGGTGTCCACCATCAGGCAGACCCAGACCCATGAGTCTGTCCTGAGGTTGGATCAACGCCGTCAGGGCTGCAAAGCTAGGTGAAGCCCGTCAGTTCGCATTTGGCCGAAGCAAGAAAGACATGACGCACTTGGCAGTCTAGACCAGGAGAAATGGATTTTGATGATTAATCCCGGAGAGACTCGTATCCAATGGGCGTACACGGACTTACACTTCCAGAATAAGGCTGCACGTTGACACCCCATTTTGCGGGATCGAGGTGGAATGCTTGCAAGGCCCGCTTGCGGCAAAGGTTTTCAAGTTCGTCGATCCACTCGTTCCCACCGTAGTACCGGGCCCCAGGAAGACCCTCTGAATACTTGTTGGTCAAGATCGAGCCATTGGCTTCGATGGCCGCACGGCTGGTCAAGTTCTTTTGAACGGGTGTTCAGAGGAATCCGGACGCAAGGAAACACGGAAAGCAAACCTCTGAGGCAATGAGTTCAAGACCGGAAAACTGCCGCCAAGTTTCCTTGTCGATGATGTTCTGTACCTCGGGATCGATTTCAGACAGAGGTGCATACAAAACCTTGTTCTGTAGCCAAGTTAGAGAGTAATCAGGAGTGATGAAGACGAGAGAACGTACGAAGGCGGGTGTGTTTGCGGAGGCCATGGAGCGTATTCTGAGGAAGCCCTGCTTGCTGATGGGGAGGGCGGCAGCGGTTGGGAGGGGACGAAGAAGGAAACGAGTGCAGTGCAGCATCTCCGTATCAGTCCTGTCGAACGAATTAAATTTTTGTGTCCAAAGTGCCGGATAAAGCCGATGCGTCCAGTTTCTTGACTACGACGACTCTCTCAGACAAGCTCACACGTACCACTATGACAATATGTATACACGCTCAGGGTAGGTTACAGCCGTCTGGATTGTTTGTATCGGAGGACTGACCAGAGTCGACCGTCCACTTGGAGGTATAGATCATCATTTCTTTCCCATCTCGGCCAACACGTTCAGGGAGGATCATCAGTGCGTCTTTTTGAACAAACCAAACCGTTTTCGGTTTCGCTTAGCTTCCATCCTTCTCATCACCTCTTGTTCGATCTCCTCATCGCTGTCGCTGACCCCCATCGTGTACCATACCACAGTCAACATGCCCAGGACAGCCGTGAGTACACATCTACAACACGTCAGACGAAACTTTTAGTGTTCCCGAGAGCAAGCACACTCACCCGGTCATGGCCAAAATACCCTTTGGCAACCAACCCAGTATCTGTGGCCAAGGTCCCAATGGCAGCCCGGACAAATCCGTCGCAGACGCATGGCCAGCGGCGTTTCCTGATTGAGGAATGCCTAGTGCCGCGCACTGTTCGTACAAGGATGATGGGACTTGTCCCACAGCTCGTTCCTGTACCTGGAGCGGTGCTTCGATGAACTGGACCGCAAGGCCTGATTCCAAATGCCATTCGATGTGACCTGGCCAAATGTAGTTAGCTATCTCGGTCGGGCGCGTGATGGGAGAAACGTAAGTACGTACAATGAAACAGCCAAGCCCCTGGATTATCTGCAACGACCCGGAGTGTGGCGGACGAGCCACCTGGAATGGTAACAGTGTCCCGGCGCATCGGATTAACTTGCCCCTCAATCAGCGGAGGGTTCAATGTAGGGTCTGACGAATTGTATTGCTGGGCGCGATTAACAATCTGAAACTTGTGACCGTGCAGGTGGCTGAGACACGGAGATTAGCAACGAAATTGTGGCATGATTGAAGACTTCATCGCACAATGGGTGTGATCCTTTGTCTGAATTATTGACGACGATGTCAACAACATCGAGATGATTGAGCATGATGCTGTACGGTCCGTATGCCTCTTGGACAGTTGCATTGTCACCGAGAGTGAGAGCGGACACGATAGCGGGCACGATCGGGGAGTTGTAGACATAGCCGTTGAGCATCCCATGGTTCGTGCCGTCATTCATGGTTTGGAATACGATCTCCAACTCAATGGTTTGTGAGGCTATAGGTTGTGGGATCGGGTCTACGGGGACGAGTGCGGTATCGTTGGTCATGTAGTAGTTTTGTACGGGTCCCAGGTCAGTGATGTTTTCCCCGGAGGTATACGTGATTGAAGAGGTAAGATCTATTTGGGTGCATCTCAGTCGATGACTACGAATAGGCTGAGGATGGTACACACTCGTTTGCAGTGTCGGGGGAACGATGTCAAACATAGTGGTGTCCATGTTAGCATGGATCATCCAATTAGAAGAATCGTTCCTGGCTTGAACGAGTATGGAGTAACGTTGTGCAACAGAGATGCTCAGCATGTCTGTCGGGTATTCTTGTACGTCTGTCTATATGAATGGTGGTGGTTAGGTTGAGAGGATGTAGGAGGTGGGAGACTTGCACCGTCGGCTTCGATAATGCGCATCTGATGTCCATCGATCCAGAAGTAGAATGCGACAAAGGCGGCAGTATTGATGATTCTGAGGCGATAGGTGCGGCCAGGGACGAACGGCAAGGTCGCATTCTCGTTGAAACCTACTGCAGAAGTGATAGGCGCTGGGGAGCTTGATTGGATGGGAGGCAAGTAGGACGAATTTTGGGCAAAATAGATCAGACCAGAATCTGGACAGAGGACGGATCAAACAGGGATTCGGTTTGCCAAGAAAGAGATAAGGCATTACCTGGTATGGGTTCATTGCCTGCGGGATTGCCTATGCTGATGAAGCTTTGCAACAGCTCGGCGTGTTGTTGATGATACCAATCGCCAAGAATGACGGTAAATTCCTCATCGTACTGGTACGTTTCGGTGGACGGATGCAAGACCAGTGGAGCACGAAATCCGTCGACGTACTGACCCTGTGGAAAGAGATCGGCTTGGCAGGGTGTGGAAGTGGAGATATCGTACGTATGCGTGTGCGTGAGCCCAGTACGTGCCGTATTGTCCGGAAGAATTGATTGGGACGAGGTAATCAAATGTCTGGCCAGGAGGAATGCCGCTATGGAAGAGGTGAGCGATGTGACGAGGGCACAAGATGAACCATACCACTGAGAGACGAGTGCGGCGCCGTCCATCCAGCTAGTGGAGTTGAAGTACATGCCATGATGGTGGAGGGTCGTCGGCACATCGAGCGAGTTGGTTACGTGCAAGAGGAGAGCGTCGGACGTGTTGACGGAGAGCGGAGGTGGTCTGTGGAAGGAGGTCGATTGGGTTGGGGAAGAAACGGTTGCAACACCTACGGCCATGTGTTATTGATGCCGATAACACGGCGGGGGAAGAGACCGTCTGGGTTTACGTTTTGGACGTAATTGACCTCCCACCAGCGTTCTTGTACGCCGGCGAGGGCGATGGTAGTGAGGGCGATGAGGCTGAGGAAGGGGCGCATCGCTAAGGTTGGGTGCACTCGAAAGGTGCGGTTTTATGCTATTTCGATGTGCCTTAATCAGATAAGATCTTATTGATCAGGTCAGGCCATCGGACCTTGTAAATTTATCAGATAAAGAGCACACCGCAAATGCGACCCTCCCTCAGTCATGACACAGAATCTCTTCTCCATCACCATCTACTTCGTCGTCTTCCGCGAGGCCCTCGAGGCCGCCCTCATCATCTCCGTCCTCCTCAGCCTCGTCGACCAGATCCTCCATAAAGACACCTCCACTGATCCCTCCCTCGCTGCACCTCCCGACCCAGAGGCCAATCCCACACCCGTCGCACCTCGTGTCCTCAGAAAACTCAAACTACAGGTATGTTCCCCCCAACAACACTTAATTTTCCCTCGACGTGCATCCCAGGTCATTTTCGGCGCACTGGCAGGCTTGGCGCTCGCTGTCGCCATCGGCGCCGCGTTCATCGCCATCTGGTTCACTCAGGCGAAAAACCTCTGGTCAAGCTCGGAACAATTATGGGAAGGTACACTTGAAACACCCTCTCACGAACCGTTCTAACACCCTCTCAGGGATATTCGAGCTGATTGCTTCCCTCATGATCTTCGTCATGGGTGTTACCATGCTCAAGATGGAGAACGCCCGAACAAAGTGGCGCATCAAGCTCCAAAACGCCTTCAATGCCCAGCGTAAGTATATCCTCCACCCGCCAAACGTGCCTCCAAATATACTTTCAGAGCACGATCGTGGCGCAAAAACCAGCAAATGGATCCTCTTCATCCTCCCGATGATCACCGTCCTTCGCGAGGGCAAGTTCTCCCTCCCTACCGTGTTTCCTCACCTGACCTTCCCCCCTCCAGGTCTAGAGGCAGTCGTCTTCGTCAGCGGCGTCTCACTCGCACAGCCTGCTACATCCATACCCATTGCCGCCATTGTTGGCATTATTAGTGGCCTTGCGTGCGGTGTTATCATATACCAATTCGCCAGCCGAACAAGCAAGTATATTCTCCCTGTCAATTTCATCCGCTCATCACCCCCATCACAGCCTTCAAAATCTTCCTCATCTGCATGACCAACTTCATCTTGCTTATCGGTGCCGGCCTCTTCTCCAAGGCTGTCTGGGCATTCCAAGAGAACGCCTTCATGCAGATCGTCGGTGCCTTTTCTGACGAAACCGCCGGAACAGGCCCCGGGTCCTACAATGTTCAAGGCAACGTCTGGCACCTCGATTGTTGCGCCACTGGCTCTGGTGGCTGGTCCATCTTCTACGCCATCTTTGGTTGGGAAAACAGCGCTACGTGTAAGACTCGCCTGTGCCTCATCTCACCACGTCATTGATACCCCCGCTAGTGGGTAGCGTACTCTCGTACGTGTTTTACTGGCTGGCCGTCGTCGTCGTCCTTGTATACTACAAGTTTAAAGAGGTAAGAACTTGATGGCTTTTTCACGCTGCTCAAACGCAGTCTTGTTTGACAGGGACGCACAATGATCTTTGGATGGGAGTCAGCGAACGGAAAGCGCAGACGCGAGCGACGCGAGACTCAAGCTTCGCTCACCGCCCACAGCACCGTGGAGAAGGATTCGCAAACCGGGACCGGCTCACTCGGGGCGTCGTTCTCCGGCAAACACATGCGCGTGTGACGTGTGTGGGCATTTGGCCCCTGGAACCTGGCTTAGTGACGCACCCGTTTATGCCCATTATGTAACAGACTCGGGGCCTTAAGACGGCCTAGGAAGCGAGTACAAGTTGACTTTCAATGTAGACAAGATAGTACAATACATGCCGAGCATATGTGATGATACAAAAAACACCGTGTTCAGATCAGGATGATCTTAGATACACGAGTCTGCGGTTGTGCCAACAACAAAAAAAAAAGAAAAGGATCATTACCAAGATGAGACCGTACGTATCAGTGGTCCTGAAACTCTGTCGATATGATGCAAACTTTGGGCCCTCTAGATAGCTAGATCTAGCTTGAACAGGCAATAGAGTAGCGTCGCGCTCCCACACACAGGGCATTCTGGTTTTGCAATGACCGCTTGCGTGATACACCTGTGAAACAACGTCATTCGTACGCATATTATTGGCCTCAGGGGAGACGGCGTACCGTTTGCAAAATAAATGCCCACAAATGGTCGCGGTCATATCCTCACAAGGATCCTTGCGACAGATTCGGCAGTGTAAACGGAGCACCGCACTACTACCCCGGGCCGTATTCGACGCGGCCGCGTACCTCGGCCTTGGCGGTACGATATCCAGAGACGCATACGACGATGTCGACGACAGCCCCAGGGAGGTTGTGCCTGACGAGTGCGAACCTGCGCTGGTAGCGACCAAAATCGCCCGATTTTCCCGAATGAAGTCTGGTATCCCATCGGCCGAAACGAACACGATCGAATGGCTCGAGTCCGACGTTGGAGAATGACGTGCGCTGTCAACGTTTGAGTCGGATGCGGCATGCAATGGTGAATGGGGACATTACCTTGTGTCAAGGAATGACTCTGAGGGCCCAGAAGACACCGGAGACGGAGACCGAGTATCATTATTTATAGCAGCATTGGTTCCTTGGGAAGCGTGCAATTGTAACCGACCTACACTGCTACCATGTTCGGAAGGGGTTGGTGAGGGAGATGCATATTGGCGTGCGTCAACATCCAGGGATTCCTCTCCACTGGCAATGTGATTTCCCTCGCTGACAGGTTCAACCTGCGGTGGCGCGATTGGTTGGGATGACGGAGGAAGGGCGAATTCCATCTGAGATGAGCTATCATGGGACTTGTTACTAGTTTCAACAACAGATGATGGTGGCGCGTGATCAGCCTCAAAAGATTGTGGTACAGCACCCTCCCGGTACTCTCCAGGGAGTTGCTCTTCGGTTAAAAAATCTTCACCATGGCTCGCCTATTGTTACAAGATGCGTTAGTGCGATGCCAGGTAACTGACCACCTGACACAGACCTCTACGTGGGAGCGGTCTTCTATCTCCGCGCTGGATGCATGCACGCGCTTGATGTGCTGTGAAGACAGCATCAAAAAAATGCTCATGTTTACCCTAATGGCATGGCAATGACACAAACCTCATCCATATCGGCCGAATTTTTCTCGCCCAAACCGCAGATTGCACACGATGGATGGGCGGGAGAGTCCGTGTAATGGAACTCGAGGCTGTTCTTCTCAACAACGACGCCATCGCAATCCCAACAGACCACGACTGGGTGGTCTGATTCTACATGCTGATAAACGGTTTCCATGTCAGTGATTGGCAGTGTTCGTTGCCGCCAAGATGCGCATAAGGATACTCACCACGCAAAGGGCATGATTATCGACAAAGGACTTGTCACACTTGCTACACGTCGGATGGCTAAGTAAATGATCCTGCAAAAACACTTCCGAGCAACACCAAAACTGACAGAGCTGACAGGTGAACTGAACAACTTCCAGGTGTTTCCGAAGTGACGGTTCATCATCAAACTGACTGTAGCATACCGGGCAGTGAAACCGTAACATGGCTGTGATGGGGGCACAGACATGGTCCCGGAAACCTTCTGCGGTTTCAAAGATCCTAAAGCAAGGTGTACACTGGAAGGGAGTGTTGGGATGGTGCGTTTCTGAAACAGGATTGCCCGTATGCGGTGACAGGGAAGATCTCCGTTGACATATCGAACAAGCGCAAGCCTGCTCGTCGGTAGCCCCCTCACCAGTTGCATCTGTGGAAGAAAGACCGCTTGTCGAGTGAAACATTTCTCCCTCGCACGACGAAGGAGATGGCGAGGTAGGTGACTCTGATACTTTGTCCGTGCATTGGGGCACGGCAGAAATTGGGGGCCCCCCCTCGATGGTGTTCGCTAATTTGCGTTTCTTTGACCGCAATGGGGAAACCTGTACAGGAAAATGGACGGACACCGACGGAGAGGTCTTGACATGGTTGGCAGGGTTACAACCACAGGACTGGACGTGTCCATTCTTGGCATCTTGGGTAAAGAACTTCAGCGTACAATAGCCGCACTCGATATGTGGCGTAGTTTGCTCGTGCTGTAGGAGTGCTTCCGCCCCTGTGAAGACCGTACCGCAAGGCCTGCACTTAAAATGGTGCTTAGCCTCATGATGCTGTGAAAGCGCCTCGTCGGAAGCAAAGAAGTGGCCGCAGTAGAAACATATAATCCCACTGCAGTGAACTTCGTGTTGTTGGCGACCATTTTCAGAGTTGAATGTACGATCACAAAAGTGACACTCGAAGGTATGCTTGGCGTCCTCGTGTTGTTGCCGAGCTTCCTCAGAGTTGAATTCACGATCACAAAAGTGACACTCGAAGTGCTTGGCCTCTTCGTGCGTGTCGCGGCCATGCTCTGTGGCAAATTCGCGGTCGCAGAAATGACACTCGAACATCGGATGTTTGGCCTTTTCGTGGGCCGAGCGGCCGTTGTCCGTGGTGAAGGTGCGATCGCAATAGCGGCATTCGAATGCGTCATGGCTGTCTGCGGTATGTTGGTCGAGTGCTTGTTGGGAGTGCAGCACCCTACTACATTTTCCACAAGGATACGCGTGCTTGGAATCTCTATGCTGCGGACTCACTAGGTAAATATGATGGGCGATCTTGAAGAGGGAGTACTGACCATTCGGACGGCGTCGGCGTCCTTGAAGTAACGACCGGGACACAGAGGACAGACAGACATTACTAGCAGTAGTGCTTGTCGAAGACAACAAGGACCCTTTCGCACGGTTCCCTTATATAAGTGATGTACAAAACATATGCTACGATGTGGGTGGTTTGGTTTTCTTCCATGCCCTTCCCTCCACCACACGCAAGATCAACATCTGCGGCGATACACACTACAAAGCGATCAGCAATCCACAAAACTTGGGGTCAACCACGTACCATCATCAGCGTGTACAAGCACGAGAACGCGATCATCGTTCCACTCCCTATCCCATACGATACAAAGAACGCGATGCCAGAGACCGTGTATAACAGCATGGACTCCACGACGAGCCCGACTCCGCTGAAATACGTAGATGTGCTCTCTTCCCTGAAGCGTTCCTGGTCTCTCTTCGCCAGATGCACCAACCGATAACAGATCATGCTCGTCAACGTTGCATTCAGGGAGATCGAGATTGAGGAATATGTCAGCCCGAGTTTCGTAGTGCTCGTGACACTAACAAAACCGGTACCAGGCATGGCGATGTCCCAACAGGCTAGGATCCCAAAAACTGTTATGCTACGAGATTGGAACCAGCCACACGAAGCGTAAATGAACGTTGCTTACCAAGGTTGGCTATCCACAGAATGATGGGTACGATCACGGCACCCGAGCTGTCCCATAGGGTTCGACAACGGTACACCTGGAACGAAGCGGGTAAATCAGCATCACACTCCTACATTCACTGTCCACCCCGTCTTACCATGAGCCCATCTGTCATCTGCTGTAGAATGATGGTCGGGATTATCGCAAAAGCCATAAGAGTATTGGATTTATGTGTTTCCGCATGCGCGAGAGGCCCTCCCGGATAGTTTGCATTCAGGATCCACATCCTTTGACCAAATAACCCTTTGCTGGCCACGCAAGTCGTAAGCAAGAGAAGCATCACAGTGCTGAAGAGTCCGTAAAACATGTCGGACTTTTGACGCTCTCCCCTGCGGACCCCCAAGATGTACATAGCCTTGAAGTAGACGACGAGGTGGATGCCTGGGAGAATACCGTCAGTGAGACCGCACCTCACTCACGTCGCCTAACTCACCATACAGGATGTCTTGCAGATTGATCCCCACGTAGAACGAGTTCTCCGATGTTGTGGCATCTGGGGCGGTTGGAGTGCATGACATGCCAGTGACTCAAGGGAAATTTTCCTCGATCTCGAGGGAACCATGCGATTTTGCATCCTCATATTTGACCCTACCAGCTGCCGAAGCGTGGCGAAGTCGCTGATGTGCCGCGAGCTCCGTTGAAGCTACCCGATCGGAGGATAAGGATCGTGCCGTCATTTTTTGACGTCGCTTAGATGTCCACGAGCCAATCATCGATGAGCGGGCTCATTTCATAGTTGTGAAACAAGTTCAAAGAAGTGCAAAGATCCAGCTACCCGCAGACCATGATGAAGCAGAGGGTACGCAACCACCACGTGGCCAAGACAAGGTTACTTTGGCCCCAGTGTTCCAAGGGCCCAGCCACGATAGATGGCTGAGAGAACTGAGATGAATGGTTCACTGCTGTCAAGAACGCGAGTATCATCAGCATTTGAGACTCCCCAAGCCAGACCGCATTCGTTGAGATCCAAAGATAGTCTTGATCATAGCCTCGAGGACCGAAACCAGGCAAGCACGCATGTAATTCATAGATTAACTAACAGCATCAAGCATGTACATACATTACAACCAAAGGACATCCTAAACGACAATGAAATAGAAACTTGGGGGCGACTTATTCATGCTGACGTATCAATGCGGAACAGACAGTACAACAGCGTCGGAGCTTCACAAACGGGGCAGCGTGCGTCTTTCATAATCGCCGTGGTAATACACCTGCATCCATTTTAGAAAATTGGTTGGAAAGAACTTATTCACGGTAGCACGTACTCGTAACAAAACAGGTGACCACATGTAGTCGTCGTCGGTTCTTCGCAGTGATCTTTATAACAGGACCTGCAGTGGTATGACGGCGAGGGCACACCGTTCGACCGTCTGTTATGTCCGTGAGAGGATGCATGAGTTGTGTGGCCGTGGGCCCACCTCCTAGTCGGACGTCTGAGAGCGGAAAACCGGGGCAGTTTACTAACACCTGCATCGGACATGATATGGGGTAATTTACATGTGAAATGCTGAGCGAAGACATACCGTTCATTCTCAAGCCGCCCGTTCCTGGTCGAGGGAGTACAACAGGTGGATCGAGGGATGAATCACTCGACGTGGACTGTCTGTCCCATGCAGACTCCGACATGATGTTCTCTTCGAACCGCACCTCACGGCGGCGTCCTCGTTCACCCATAGCAAGCCCCGTGGAAGATAAAATGGGCGATGAAATACCAGGACTACGAGGGTTTTGAGGGGACGCTGGCTCTTGTGCTTGATGTGTGAGCGATAGATACGCCCGCGCCTCACGTAGGTACTCTGGTGTCATGCTAGCTGAGACACTGATCCCGGCTGACTCGGGGGAGATAGAGCTGGGACATCCCGAGTTACTAGGAACAAATGTCAACACGGCGTGCTACACGTGAACAAAAATCTGAACGACCTTGCGCTACTAGCTAGCAGTGTTGAGCTTGGAACCAGCAAACTTAACTGCGGGACAGTATGATCGGACGTTGAGGTCTGGCCTGCCGAAGAAATGGAAATGCCGTTTATCCCCTTCGATGAAGATGTAGACTGGGGATGAGGCGTAGACATTCTGGAATCTGTATCACTCGACATCGTCCAACTCGACGATGTACACGACGGGGATACGGCACCCGGATCGGGTAACTTGACAACGGGAGAGATCAATGGAGGAGAACGCGTAAAGGAGCTACTAGAATCGCCATCAACGTCATCATGGTCTACCACAGTCACTGCAGTGTCGCTAATCCCTTGAGACAGTGAGAGCAATGCAGGTGGTTCAGGCCGTGGACTGAACGGGCTCTGGAAGTCGACTGATTGGATTGTCGGTACACTGGATATAAGAGGTGTCCCAACCGCCGGAAGCGTCGACAAGGGAGAGTGGTTGAATTCGGGAGAAGCCTTGAGATCTGCGCCAGCGTCCAGAGATAGTGATTGGGTAGTCAGATGCCGCGGCTGACCATCAGTGGGAGAACGTTGCTCAACAGAGAGGGTGGAACTCCGTGAATGCGACCCCGATGAATCACCAGATTCAGCGGTGATCCCTTGGGACGCTGGGCTAGAATAGCCACTCAGACTAGGAGGTAAGGGGACGTATGATGCATATGGGAGGTTTGCACTACCCTCAAAGCCCCAAACGGGGTCGAAGGCTCGAGCACCCAAGACACTTGAAAGATTTCCATGCGGCATCTTGGCATCGCGATCAGGCTCAACAGCAGAAACATCAAAATGTGCCTGATCGCCAAAACGTGGACGGTGGACGGTGAAAAGATGCTATAAAGCGAAGATAGGGTTATCTCTAGGTTAACCATGTCAAGTTCCAGATCTCACGTATTGGTATGCATCCGTGTCAACAAACCTCACGTTACAATCTTGGCATTGAGGATGATTGAAGAAATGTCTGATATGATTCTGTAAAATACCTGGCGTGTCAAAGTGCCATTGGCACAGATAACAGTGACACTCGGGATGTGCAGAAGCGCCATGCTGCGCGATCCGAGGTCAAGGGGGGACTGGCAATGAGCCATACCACTTACGTCTGTGTAATCAAACCGATCTCTGAATCCAATTCCGCATTTCTCGCACTTGGGATGTTTCCGCGAACTTAAGTAATGAGCAGCGAGTTCTTCCCGATCAAAAGATTCACCCTCACACACATCACATACGATGCGAGGGTGAGCTTCCTCGACGTGCTGCGAATCTCTATCAACGATTTCACTTCAACGTTAATCAAGTGTACTACTTACGGCGGCATATAAATCATTGTTCTCGAATCCAAGTTGACATTTCTCGCAGTGAGGATGGACATCGCTGGGCGACTCTTTGTAATGTTCAAGGAGCTGGTCTTCCTCTGCATAGACCAAGCCGCATGAACTGCACGCGTAAGGGGAACGGTGTTGTTCCAGGTGTTCCTCTAGCGTTTTCATGTCCATATAGATACCATCGTGGCAGATGGGGCACGAGTGGACTGTAACAATATGGACGTCGAGCTCCGTTTGGGACAAACAAGCCTCGTCGCAGACGTCGCACTGAAAAACGTGACGGTGTTGCGTAATTCCCTGTGCATCTACACTCAGTTCCGCGGAAAATCGGGGAGAGCTCGGCTTTGGACTTGGCTGCGAAGAAGTAGGGTGAACTAAATGAATATGCTAATATACCCAGGTGTGAATATCGGCGGTCCCCTTTAACTCCAAATAGTGGGACTTACTACGCGTAATGCGCCATCATCCTCAAAGCCGATACGGCAAGCGACACAGACTGGATGGTCATTGTCTGCGCCGGCAAAGTGAAGCTTGCGCTCCTCCTCCGTCTGGTACCGCGTCCCGCATCGCTTGCATGGAATGGGATGGGAATGCTCAATCATGTGGTCGGACAAAGTCTGGACGTCTCTCAGAATGCCATCGTGACATACGGCACACGAGTGGGCGGTGTCGACATGCTCCTCGAGCGCGGCTGTAGAGGAACAGATAAAGTGGCAAATAACACATTCTGCCCCCGCAGGATGCTTCGCAGCCCTGTGGGCCTGTAGGCCCGCCTGACCTTTAAATGGTTTCTTGCAGATATCGCATATAACGAAACCTTTACTGTGTGAGCTGGAAGAAACACTCTTGTTGCTCATGGACTGAGGGCTCGCTGGGCGAATGATAGCCGGAATAGGGTTTCCGTGGGGGATGACGATTGTGTCGGAGGTCAAGTCTGTTTGACGACCGCTAGGTGGAGCTTGCTGATGCGCTTGCTTGAAGTGGTCATTCCACTCGAAGAGGGAGGAAGATTGGTAACCGCACTTTGAGCATGGGATCCTCCTGTGGGTAGACCGATGGCTTTCCAGCTGGGCAAGAGACTCAAAAGTTGCCTGGCACTCGTTGCAGCGATGTGTGACACGTTGCTCAACCACCTCCAGTTTCTTGGCAGTTGTTGCATTGCCCTTCGCGGCAGGTGAGGACGGAGAGATGCAGTGAGTCTCTCGCTGGCGAGCAGGTTCCCCAGAGCTTGCGAATCTGGGGGGGGACATCGGACGAGGCGGATAGTGCTGCTTAGCATTCTGGTGGCTGAGCAAGCCACCAGCAGTGGTGAACTTCTTGTTGCAAATGCAGCATTTGGTAGTGGCGACGAGTTGGCGAGGGGAATGTCCCGCAGGGGTATGAGGAACATTCGGATGTACCTCCAAAATATGCTAGAGAGTAGGCAAATGTCAGACTGAGATACCCCTCCACAAGTAAGGAGCCAGCTCACTTTCGTCAACTCGCCTATTTCGATGAACGAGAGCTGGTTGCCAGTAGGGCAAAAGAGGCAAAGGGGCATTGGTGGTAAGATCGCAGTGTCTGTAATGGCGAGCTCACGCCAGGCCCGGTCTTATAAGAGACCGTTGCCCCAATACACGACTTCACCGCGTGTTTCGAGACGGCTGCTCACCCCACTTCTTGAATCGACCCAGATGCGGATTTGTGTGTCCAGAAGCCATAGCCTGCACCATGCCTTTCCAATGCGTACTGTAATCATTTCTTCGCCATAAGCCCGACTAGTAAGCGACAGACCGCGATATCCTTGTTCAGTTCAACTCCCCTTTCGTTGCGTCAGGTGGGAACCACCGCCCGATCCATAATAGTAGTCCGTTTAATGAAAATAGGCGTTTGGCTGGTGGTCTCCCTAACACATTCCGATTCTACAACCAAGTGTAGCTCAGCAGCCATATCGTCGTCAGTGACGCCGAGCTGGCAATAGTAGTGAAGACTACCCCAAGACCTTGCTCTCGCCGGTGTATTGAAACGGTCTAAAAAAAGAAGGAAAGCAAGAAGGGAAGGATGTGGCTTGACTGACAGGTTCAACTTGTATGAAGGGCTTTAATAATTTGTTTCGTCAGAATGGTGACAATCACTGGCAAAACTTGTCAAAGCCGTTCCAATTTTTACTAACTTTTGAACAGGTTGATCATCGTTGTTCACTTGCCACTGCTCACTCATCCGAGCTCAGGGTCGTTGAAGTCATGAGATGTCCTTCGATCCGATTTACCATCTCTTCTGTATTTTCAGGGTATCGTCTGTGACTTGTTTGCTCCTTCAAGTTGGAGCGAGTTCTACTAAACAAACGGCTGGAGCACATCAACGAGCCCGATCCCTTGCAAGTCTCCGTTGTCGATTGATACCCCATTCCGAACAATTTTCTGCAAAACAAACTCTGAAGATATCCGAGATCTAGTAGGTTCGTTTCCGAACTATTGTGTCATTAGGAACCGCGACACGCGATCCTTCACTTTGTCACAAGTCTCAGGATCTTGCTCTCTCAGGGCGTCACATTCTCTTATCCTGTACGTACGAGGATACCCTTTGTCCCTTTGTGTGGCACACACTGATCTCTTGTTGACAGGACTATTGCTTTTCCACAGCCAAAACCCTTTCCGTCCTAGTGCTTAGGGAGGCATCGTGGCGGAGGTCCTCTACCAAGGTTGAACTGTACGTACTACCGGTATGCGTGCTTCGAAGCTGATTTCTCCACGTGAAGTGGTTGTCCCTTTTCACTGCACAACCTGTCTTCACAAAGCCCATCTTGATGCAGGAACATGCTTTAAGACGGGCCTTGTGTCTAACTGGTACATATGCAAGAGTGGCGCAGGCATGGTTGCCCATGCCATCGTCCATCAGATACCTACTGCTAAACTATTTTCACTCGACTGATTACATACCTTGCTCGTTGCCAAGCCTTCTTCCGTCAAGCCTTGGCGTGTTCACGCTTCAGCGATGCATACTTCATGAACGAGGCACAAGAGTTTTTTCTACCAAAAGGAAGCCCTCGATAAAAAGATGATCATGGGACTGCCACTAATTTGTTGTGGTGTGGACGCGATTTTGGCAGATCTAAAGCAAGGTGATTGTTTCTCGCACCTTTGAACCGAGCAGTGCACGCGAAGCTGCTTGCACACTTGGTCAGACTCCAGATACAAATTCAAAATGCTCGTCCATGTACGAACGACTGAACAACTTAACTCTATGTTTAAATACAGTACTATAATAGCACACTCTTGCTTTATAAACTGGATACAAGCTACCGATCACGTCCACGGCAAAGTTAGTCGATGAAGGCCTGGTAGGCAGCTCGCCAAGCTTTGTTCCCGCCGCGTTCAATGACATCCTGGACAATGTGAGAATCAAGATTTAGACGAATGCATTTTTCGATGCTTACCCCATGGCAAGGGATTATCCTATCAAAGTTCCAGGAAGCCACTATGTTCGCGTCGCGCTTCATCGCTCTGTAGAGCGTCAACAAAAGGGTCGCCGATACGATACTCTTCAACTCACTCGACATCAATGATAACATTCTGAATGAGTTTCTGGTGAGCCCACGAATCTGGCTTTAATGTTGCCTGAGGAATCCATTTGGAAGATTTGGAGTACTAGGGACAATCAAAGTAAATTACTTTCAATGATGAGGGGACTCATGCTACTCACTTGTTCCGTCGCTGGTAGGTTAAATAACAGGTCTGCTTGAATCAGAGTCCGGGAAGGGACGTGAAGGAATGCAACATCTTTATTCCTGAAGCCAGGGAAATAACTAATACCACCAGCTGAATTCATGCTCCGTAATCTGTGCCTGCGGGGTAGACGTACCAGTGCTTGATCTGGAAATATAGAATGAGTCATGCATCCAATGTATGCCAAGTCGACTTACATCCTCTTCAAAGCCATACTGTGTGTTGGGTGGATCGCGGCCCCAAACTAACACAACGGTGTCGATTCACACCATTGCACAACGCGAGAAGCTAATACTCACGTCCATCAAACGGAAACGATTTCTCATTCATTCTCTTGATCGTATCCTGCACTCCAATGGTCTTGGCATTGGGGTACGCCATTTTAAACTCCAACAGATAGAGATGGTGGACAGTATCCGGATTGATGATGTACCTGGATATGTGTAAAGACGTCCAAGTCAGCGATTAAAAAACCTACTTGACTGGACCAAGCTCGTTGATTTTGGTTTTCGTTTCACGATCCAGGGGTGTCGAGGCGAGCACCCAAACACCCCCATCTCTTAATTTGATAGCGGTCGATCTACCGCCGATAGGCAATACCCCATATCTAGCGAACGGACTAGAAGAATGATAAATCGGCAGGTTGGTTCGCTTGGCGCAGAACAGACCGGGAGAACGTCCAAACGTCCTTGGCAACCTGTTCCACTGGCACATCGTAGCGGAAATTTTTGGGAGTGGGGGAACATTACCTCGCGGATAACGGTATCTCCCATGCTTTCTCTGTCGGATTATTGACTAAACAATTCAAAAAAAGCTTCCTGAGGTGGTGGTTATGGTGAGGCTTGGGCGCGGTGGGGTGGTGAGAATATCGCACGCCGACAATGACGTCAGACCACAACTGAAACACGCCCCGCAAGTGGAGAGCCGTGTTTTATTAGTAAGTAATTACACAGTACATACGCGTAGTCCAGCCAAAGAACAAACAGGTCGTACAACTAATGCATGCTAGTTCACGTTCAGTCCCCGGCCATTCGGAGCACTCCGATAAAACGTCGGTGAATCAAAAATGAAAGCATCGAGCTCTGAATCAGAACCACTATCATCCCCAGAATCGTCTGAATAATCGTTCGGCTTGCCAATATGAAAGGCGTCTGTGAACGGTGTCTGAGGTACATCATCCGAGTTGCCCGTCGACCGGGCGATGATGGACGCCACGCGTTCCTCCAGCTGCTGGCTCGGTACCAAAACACGAGGGTGCGGTTGCAGATTTTGGAAGAATTCGCTCAGCTCGTGGAGGTCCTGCACTAATACGCCCAGATCTTCATCCAGTCCGTCGGCAAATGATATAATCTGCGAGTGTGACTCGAGATCAATATACGATGGACGCAGAGCGCCGTTGCATGTTTGCGCAACTGCCATCATATTGTTCCTGCAAACAGATCGCCGGGATTTGACGCGAGGGATACACCATCCTGAATCTTCAGGAACGCCAAAGATTTCACCTTCGTCTACGGGTGCAGAATCGAGTGAGGTGTGCATGCTCATCCGGAGAACGTTACGGGAGTTTTGCCCCCCGGACATCTTTATGGGCTCTTCAAGAACGTCAAGGGCTTGAGCAGCCAGGTCACTCTCGACAAGTCGCAGCAACGGCATGAGGTGTTCGGTCACGAGTGAGTGGTGTGCGTTTCGCGGGTCGCGCTGCTGGAAGAACACCTTCAACACTTGCATCGTGTGAATGCGCAACCAGTTCTCCTTATTGAGCACCAGGCCCAGAAGCAGTGTGGCAATATCTGGCCAGCGTGTAGCCGAATAATATTCGCGAAGCCCGGTGATGGATTGTCGAAGGAAGTCATCCTTGGTACGGAAGCGGTTCTTGACGAAAGAGGTCATGATGCGAGAGATGGTGTCCCGGCCTTCGTGTGAAGCGAGGTTGGCGATGGAGGTACAAAAATCATCGAGGGAGACATCGCGGCTGTTGCTGGACATGGAATGCAGACACCAAGGAAGCGAGAGGGTAAAAAGATCACAAATACGACGTTCAGAGGGTTCAATGAGTCGGGAGTCTGCGATTCTAGCCAACTGCTGAAGGGCCGCGAAGGTGTCGGCCATGGTGGTGGTCGAACGCAGACCGCTTAGGAGGCATGTCTGTAAGCTGTATGTGCCGTTCCAAGGTTCTGGACGCTGAGCGAGAACAGACTCGACGAACTCCGTGTCGTCGAAATTCAATTTGCCAAGTAAGATGGATAAAAGTTTTACCGCTGCGGCAAATTCTGATTCGACGACTGTCATGAGACATGATGCTGTCGCCCAGAAGAGACGGGGAAGGACTGCAGGATCGAGATCATCCGAAGCTACAGACACCATAAGCGTGGACACGATTGCTTCGGCAAATTGGTGGAGCTCGGTCTCATCATCACTTATGGTAGAACATAAGCGACTAAGTATATGCCCAAGGACGTCTTGAGAGAGAGGTACTCTCAGTAGCCGGAAGACCTGAAGAGATCGTTTGGCGATGCTGCGAGTGTGGCAATGTTCGACGTAGGGTATCAATAAAGCAGCTAGGTTCTTCTCCAGGTCAGGGACGAATGGCCCGATGACGGTCACCAATTGGTCAACAATGTACTTCATGCGAGGCATGACTACCTCCTCCACATCATTGTCTGCCCAGAAAAGGGAATCCCCCTGGCCCTCCATGGTCACGATGATCGGCAGCAGAGACGCTCGGGCAAGTTGCCCCACCTTGTCAGTGGTTGATGGGTAACGGGGTACGCAGGCTCTCATTAAGTGAAACAGCATACGACGTGCAGCTGATCGAAGCATTGAGACCCGGTGATCCAGATGAGAAAGGATGGCTGCGAGGATGACGGGTATCTGTTCATGGTGTGTCCACATGCGTTCCAGCGCGACAGAGCCAATGTACACCATTGCATACTGAGCGGATCCCAAAAGTTGGCGGGGCTGGTCGTCCGCGAACAGTACATCGAGATCGGACCACAACTCGAGTTCCTCTGGAGTTGGATGTTCCAGCCGATGTTCAAACGTAGGTAACATCCTTTCTGGCCCACAAACGCTGCAAAGCTCCTGAAAGATCTGTACACCTGCCGCTGAACGAGATAAGCACGCAATAACCTCGGACGCACACTTGACGAAGGCATTCGTAGCGACCTTGAGCGACTCATTGACTAGGAAGGAGGTAACGACACGTCCGGCCAGTAGGTCCGGCACCTCAACAAGCCGAGCCCATATCGCGGCGACTTGCTCGGGTTGTGCATTACTAAACCGCTTGGTAAGAGCAAGCAGGTGATACACAGCCAGGCTGCCTTTCGATGTCAAGGCCAGCTTCGATGCGTCAGGCACATTGATCTCAAGGTTTGGCACCCAATGTTCCAAGCTTTGTAACATGAGATGACAGACTCTTTCGTTCCCATGACGGCGGACACGTAGGAGTAGTGCTGTGACCTCTGCGAGGACATCGAATGCTTGCGCTGGATGCTCTCCTGCAAGACATTCTGCAACAAGTCGGTGGGCTTGAAGATAGACGCCCGGGGTATCACTGGCCACCAATGCCTCGAACTCGGCCATGGCGATTACGCCTGCAGACTGTTCGTGAATGGCCACAAGAGTGTTGAATGCGTGGCGTCGTATCGTGATGTCTCCATGACATAAGTTCGCTAATCCGAGACAGACAACCTGCGCAAACGTGAAAGAGTGACCAGGTGCGTTGCAGATTACGTCCATGAAGGTCTCGAAGAACGCAACACTGCCCAGTGTGGTGGTGGCGGCATCACAAAACCCCCGGCGGAGGACGTCTGCTAGCAAATCCGTGCCAGACTGGGGGAAGGCGAGGAGAGATTGTAAGGCTTTTCTGAAAGGAGGGTAATAGGTCAAATACATCGAACGCGACAAACGGGAGTGCTTACTTAGCACAGGCCACTAGTGGAGCTTGGGCGTCCTCAAAAACAGCATGAAATCGATCCAGAACTCGAGCAGAATCGAGTAGTTTAAGGGAATCCCCCATGGGTCGTTCAGTCGGAGAGTTCGACTCAACGGTGTCGGTCGAGAGATAAGCTTTTGGCTATAACATTCGGTTAGCAATGGGCCATGGCTCGAAAACGAACGTCAACTAACACAGAGAGACGACAGGGCCCCGACAGATGCATGTGACAACAATTTGGTTTCATGTTGAAATCGCTCGCCGGCGTCGGACTCTGCCTCGGGATCTTTGATGGCTGCGGCCGCAGCCCTCTGCATCAGGATAAACCTCGTTTTGGAAGATTCTGTTTGTGGACCATATTGGCACCATTCTTCACACATACGGTATAGAGAGAGATGGATGTTGGGACTATCCGCCTCAGGAAGATCCTCCGAACCATCGAAAAGACGTTCAACAAGCCCGCAAAAATAGCGCCGCAGGCGCTGCAAGGAGTAATTGTCACGATTCTCTGATGCAAAAAGGAATGTTTGTGTGTTCGTGACGAACTTGAGCGCATGGTAGAGAGCGTCCTGCTTGCTCAATGACTTGAGAGAGTGAAGGTGGGGAGCGGTGAGGTAGTAGATGCGAGCGACTGTCGAATGCAGGCGAGCCTGTCTGCGAGTACGGGTACCAGTCGCAAATGAACCTGGCTTGGTGCGACCCTCGTCATAAAATCGACGGGATGTGAAGAGATTGAGATCCTCCAGGAGCTGAGGATACCCTTCGAGCGGAAACGCACTGATGGACAACACGGCAGCATCTCGGAATGGGGTATAGTCTGCATCCAAGAATGGTGTCAGGTGCTTAAATAGGTAACGCGTCGTTGACATTCTCTCGCGCTCAAAGGTTGATTCCGAAGGCGCCCGGGTGTGTTCGCGGCCCGCCTCTGTCATTGCGGGCCGATTATCCGACACCGCCGCGGTGGAGCACAGCACCCTAGTCCAGATGTACCACTGGTCGATAAGAGCCATATTCTCTTTTATCAGCTTGTACCCTTCTCGCTCCGTCGAGTGAGTGGATTGCGTACGGCCACTGGAAGATATTCCAGCAAGCCGAAGCATCGCCGGATGATACCGTGATGTCGCAGCTTCAACGACAGCCCTACAACTTGGGATAAGCTTACCGCAGCTCGACATTGAAGCACGTATGAATGCTGGATAGACAAAGCGCCATATTTTGCGGTCTTTCTCTACGCTGCTGTCCGCAATTCGGAGAAGAACGTCTGGCTTCAAGGACCTCCTCCACTGTTGAAGACGATCTAGCTCGGCGCGATCGAGTAACTCGTCGAATCCCTGAAGGAAGGGGCATTCCTTCGTGTCATTCTTGAATAGGGTCGAAAATAAGAATGGGAAAGGAGCGGGATCATTCGCTGAGGTATCCTCAGGAGCAAGGTCCTTGCAAAGGGGAATCAGCGAGCGTACGAGCTTGACGCCGGCACAGCGGATGGCCGTCAATTCATACGAAAGGAGGAACAGTGCACCAAGTACAACCTCTTCTGCTTGCTGGAGAACAGCCACCAGGTCCTGCTTCGGCTTCTGGGAGAGCCCTGCAATCCATGTATCCACCATGCCAGTCCAGAGGTTCAACAATCTTGCACTCTCGAGGAGAATCCGATGGCCAGTTCCTTCCCGCTCGACATTCTTGGGATCAAACAAGAATGCAGTGAAGCATTTAAGGACCGTAGGTGCATATAGCGCGTCTTTTGTAAACCTTCTCAGTGCCGCCCCTGCAACTTCACCCACCCGCGGCTCGACGTGCACGACGCCACGCAAAAGCATATCAAATGCATCGGGAAGAGGGATCGATGAGGTGCGTAAACACCGTGGCCATGATTGATAGCACGTCTGCAGGATGCTGATATGTGATACTAGGTGGTTCGGATACGCGAAAACTCCTTCTGGATGCCGACGTATAACCAGGTTATGGGATTCCTCGAACGGTGATGCACTACCAGACGCAGAAGAGCGTGCCAGTGACCACTGATCATCAAAAACCGACATATGACCGACCGCTTTGTAAGATGTTTGCGTAATGGTAGAGGTCACCGCACTAAAACGGTCGATAAAGTCCTGGATCCCGGGCTTTGTGAGCACCGAAGCCGGGAGAACGTCCGAGGAGGAAGGATAATCGTCCCATGAGGATATCGTCGAAAAGTCTGCACTGGATGGCCATGTTGGTGTCGGTTCCTCGCGTTCGAGACCATGTAATGTCAGGAGGGTTGCCTGTACCAAGACCCCAACACGCTCAGGTGCTAATGTACCGTTCGCATTAGCAGACTCTTGCAAGAGTTCCAGGCAAAAGTCACGGCCATACTCGAAATAACGAGAGATGACGAAGTGGGTAATACAAATGAATGGTTCGAGGTGTTCTTCAGGGGGAAAGGCAGATGGCCTCCCTGTAGGGAAAAAGTGTTTCAGGAGCGCATCTAGTTTTGAGGTACTGGTCGACGCAGGCTCTTGGCAACGGTAGAGATATGTCCAGATCAAGCGAACCGTCCCATTCAATATGGGAATACGATATGGTTTGTCCTGCACAATGAGCGTTGTAAAAACGGCAAAGTCGAATAATCCAAGTAGCTCGAGTCCGCACCTTCAATTTACTGATTCCGTACTCAAAACATGCCATCCAATGTTTTAGGAAAAACTGATGCGGTGCCACGCAGAGTGCAGTAACTGCTAGTGGATACGCAACATGCCAATATCGTGGCTTTGACATCATCTCCTTCGCACGAGGATAAATCTTCTCTATCGCTTTCTCCCACTGTGGGTGGTTGACTTCCGCCTGAGCAGCCTATAGAAAAAATACATATTCAGGTGTCACTACTGTAATGTAGGGACGATGTTCCTACCTTGCCGATAGGATGCAATAGTCGTGTGAGCGTTTCTGCGAAAGCGATTTTGAATCGTAGGCCGTGCGCGTTCTCGAATGATTTCGCCAAGGATTCCATAAATTCAGCACCTTCTTCGAATGCCTCCGGGGGCCAAACCTATCGATTATATTAGACTCGGACCATAAACCATACGTCTTCGGACGACGTTTACATATCCAGACTTGCCTTGATTTGTACATAACGCAAACCTTTTACTAGGTTCTCAAACTTCGTGTCCAAGTCCTTCGCAATGTGGCCGTGGGCCACAGGGGCGAGTTCACTGAGAAATCGATCTGTGACACTCAGGAATCTACATCAGGGTGAAACCAAAAGCGACAACATTAGCAGTACGCGTGCGTATGGCAGGAACCCACCTTAAGCCAGCTAAACAACCCAAGACTCCCGCATATAGCTCTGCGCACAGCTTGTAATTGGGGTTTGAACTCAACAATGGCCGTCTAAACTGTTCAAAAATGGTTTCTTCCAGATGATGTCCCATTGTATCGCTTAGGGCGTTCGCAGGGAGCATGGAGAGAACGACAACCAGCGTTCTGCACATGACATAGATTGCTGCAAGAGATCCACGTTCAGACGTGCGAGGGTGCCCAGATCGATTGGATGGAGAGTCGCGTATACCCCGACGCCAGCGCATGATGGCATCTATGACATTCTTTGCACGCTTCTGTGCGATTTTGCCGAGGGATTGAAGAAGTTCATCAAATTGTGGGTCGAGGGAAGACCCGAAGAAATCTGTCAATATCGGATCGTTGTCCTAAAGGAACAAACAGGCATCAATAGCGAATCTCCCGGCAAAAAAGCAAGGTCGGTGGCGCAGTATCGAATCTGAAAAAACTTACCGGACTTTCGCGCACAAACGCGTCAATCTTTGCCTCGGCGAGGGTAGCAAAGCGGATAAAAACCGCGTGCAACGCGTAATCCGCAGGACTCCTTGACGAACCAAGATCTTCACTCTCGCCCTCCGAGATAACTGGGCTCTCGCTTCGTGGGGCAACCAATGATTCGGGGACACGTGGAACAGGAGGAGGAGAATGTGGGGAGTGGCCAAAAGTGACTGCATGATTTGGGTTGTGGCCAAACGGATAACCATGCCCGTGATCGCTACCATTCTCCGAGCCGAAAAACACGGACCCGGAGTGTGAATGATGCGAGCGCACCGTGGAGTGGCCACGGGGGCGAGAAATGGACCGAGAAGGACGTGATTCGCCAGGCGTCGGAGGGCGTGGGGCCTGGTGCGAAGGACTGGTGGTGTTGCTTTGCTTCGATGTAGCGGTGATAGAGTGGGCGAGCGACGAGGTCGACCTGTTGAATGGGTTCTTCAAAATCGGGTACACCTGATGGTGATCCAAGCTAGGAAGGGGAGGCACGTCTGCACTGCTCTTTAAACTGGATTTGAACGCGTTTCGGATGGAAGCGAAGGACGACTTTTTGCTGAAAGAAGATGGGCCAGTGCCCGTGGAGGTTGTTGTCGCGGTTGTCGCGACTGACGACTGGGAAGTGTGTGCAAAAGGTCGGCGCGGGGCATCGAAAAACGAGTCATCGGACGCGAGGGAATCGCCTCGTGTATGTGCACTAAAGAAACTTCTTTCAGCTGCCACGGCTGTTGTCGGGGTAAGGATGGTGGGTGACTCTGATCCAGATGCTCCGCCGAACCCGAATACACCAGAACGCCCAAACGGAACTGGGGTGGTTTGGAAGTCATCCTCGTCCAAATCTACACGATGAACCGCATGGATAAGCAGTTGAAAGGTGGTATAATGCAAGTATTACCTGGAATCGTTATCTGTAAGCTCTCGGATCCCATCGAAAGTAGTACGACGTGGCGAGATGTCAAGCTGGGACAATTGAACTCGGTGCATAGAGACCGCTAAACTGTACAAAATCACGCTTGATCACGGCGTCAATTATTCCATATTTGTACATTTGGACCCTGTGTCCCATCAACTGCTAGGAAGGGGGAGGGAAATAACATTATCAAGTTAAAGACACTTTCTAATCTATGTACTGATCAAAGCTTCCTCACGACGTCGGCGCACCTCGGGCAGAGATCATCTTGTTCGTGCCGCGTGAACGTCCAACAACGAGGACATTTAATCAGCAAGGAAGGCCGAATATGAAGGCCTATTTCAGCACTCGAACCTATAGGATATCTCAACTTTTGGTAGTGCGACACGATGACCTGGCGTACCTGGTATGCTTAGTGAACCGCTATAACCCCATTCCGGAGAGTTTGATGTAGCATCGACCTCGTCGGACAGCGTCACATCAGAAACAATGAAGAGAGTCTTTAAAAAATTCGCTGTTACAATGATTCAGTTCAGCGGGTCTGCTTCCGGGAAGCTATCATGCTTACCTTCACGCCTCAGCAACTCTACAAGCTCCAGTCCACTTGCATTAAGTGGCAGGGTAACCGCTACTTGTGCCTCCAAGGCACTCTTTAGATTTCTGAGCGTAGCGTCGGCATAAGCCATACGTCGCAAAATGTAGGTACACACTTGTCTCCCCGAGCATTTTCCAAGAGCGATAATACAGCACTACGCACAGTCAGCAAATTACCCATATCTTTTTCTGCCTGAGGATCCTCCCACTCAGCACTCTAGTCATCGAAATAGGCACATATCATTTGTGAATCTGTATAAATGGACGTACCAGTGGTTCCCACTTATTCGTGAAGAAGGAACGTCCGGAAGGTTCAGCTGCGCGATGTTCATGTATCTCTTCAGCGAGGTAGGGAAGTACAGGGGCCAATACTGATGTCATGGTTTGCAATGTCTGATGACGGACGTGAAGCATTTTCAAGACTTCAACATGACAGAATCTTTACCCGCTTAAGAGTATCAACCACCACTCTACGCTCGATGCTGTGAATATCACTGGCATACAAGACATCCTTTGTGATATCAAAGTATAGAGACGAAAGCGTGATGTTGGCGAAATTTGTCAAGGCTACCATGACTTAAATGCGGCGTCAGCATCATGCAGCAGCAGATGTGCATGTTTGATGTACCTCGAGGAAAGTTGTACGTTCGATAGCACTCGAGGGCTGTCCTTTCGAGCTTGTACAGCTCATGCATGACGTACCGCTCCGCCTGCATCAAGTTAAGTGACTTTCATATCATCAGGTGCGGAAATACGAACCAAACCCAGGTGCTTCTTCTCCACACCGGACTGCGTCTCGCCGTCGTGCGAAGCTGTCGAACCAATGTTCCCGAGCAAGAACCTGGCAGAATTTCGTATTTTCCTCATAGATTCCCCGGTCTGTGCAAGCACAATGGGTCCAATAGACATATCACGCCAATACTCAACGGTCGCTGCCCAGAGCCGAAGGACGTCTGCCCCATAAGCCGGCTCCTTTTTCTTGTCCTAGATGCCGTCAGTCCCACGAAAAGGCAGTCCGGTATATGCAAAACCTACAGTACCACCGTCAATGACGGTCAGCGGACTAACAACATTGCCGAGCGACTTGCTCATCTTCTTCCCAGCCTCGTCAAGCACCATACCGTGAGTGATTAACGTGCCATATGGGCTCGCTGGCATTGCGTCATCGTCTGCGGCACCAATTGCAGTTAGCAGCTGGCTTTGGAACCACCCACGGTGTTGATCGGACCCCTCTATACAGATATCCGCGCGATGTTTCCTTGCCTCCCTCTTGGCGAGCATGGACCAACTCGTTCCACTGTCGAACCATACATCCATCGTATCAATACTCTTCTTCCATTCACCATCACCGTATTCGGCAACGAGTTCTGGAATGAGGAAGTCGCCTATGGGTCCGTCCCACCAATAGCCGACACCATTCTTATCTAGCACGCGTAAGATGTGAGATAAGGAAGAAGGGGTTAGGACGGCGGTGCCGCTGGGAATGTGGTGTAGTGATGGTATTGGGACACCCCACACGCGCTGGCGAGAGATGCACCATTCCGAACGGGACCGGACAAATGTTGTGAGACGATTGCGGGCTGGAAAAGTGTCAATAATCATTCGGAGTCTATCAGAACCACACACAAGCTGGAGGGAAGAATGCCACCTCCTCGAGTGCAGTAAGCGCATCTTCTTTAATGTTGTCCAAGTTCGCGAACCACTGCGATGTGGCTCTGCGAGAACAGAGATAGTCAGCACACGTGGACTCTTTGCAGCTAGCTTCATCGAAACCTCACGTTACGATGACGGGCTCGTTCGTCTTCCAATCGTAGGGGTATCTGTGCTTGATCCTCTCAACAGCCAACAGCGCTCCGGAGTCTTTCAAAATCTTCACGATGGCTTTAGATCCTCCCTTTAGCACTTCCAATCCTACAAGTGCTTCACCTCCCAGCCCCACGGCAACAACATCCGTCACACGTTGCGAGAACCTCCCCTCACCGTCCACGTGACACGCCATTCCCGAGCTCAGCAAGCCCTGTGAACGGAAGGCAAGGTAGTCTTCGGCACCATGTGCAGGAGCACAATGCACCAACCCAGTCCCAGAATCAGAAGTAACATGTGTTGCCGGGATGACCCTTAGATGCGGAGGATTGGATGAAGCTTCGCCAGCCGTAAGACTAGCAAAGATGCCTCGGTAGCCCAGCCCAACAAGTTCTGAGCCTGGCAGCTCCATTATCACTTCAAGCTCCTCTTGTGGACCGAGGACACGCTCGAGTGCCGAAAGTCGATCCTTTGCAACGATAAGAGGCCCAGGGTGGCGTGAACTTCGCACAATGGTATAAAGGAGATCCAGGTGCACTGCAATGCCCTGATAGTCTCAGCAACCAGGGTCACAACAAAGCGTATCATAACACAATACGATGACGTACCATATTAGCACTGAGGGTCCATGGTGTAGTTGTCCAAACCAGTAGATGGATTGCTTCCTTCCGTATTGTTTGGGCTAGCCTTGTAACCCCCAAAGTCTCGGAATGGGCAGAATCAAGTGCAAATGCTACGTATACAGAATGTGAGATATGGTCGTCCTTGTACACGAGCTCCGCTTCGGCCAACGCGGAGCGTGAAGACGGCGAGAAGTAAACGGGCCGATAGTCTCTGTAAATAAGACCTAGAGAGTAAGGTTTGTCAGTAAGTCGACAGGCATTTATGCAGCATAAGGAAATGAACCTTTGGATACCATTCGCTGGAAAACATGAAGCTGTCGCATCTCGTATTGGTGATCTATTGAACAGTCAGCGGGGAAGAATTCAATGACCCAAGGAAGCCATTACCAAGAGTGCGATAGGTTGACTCCTCACTCCAGTCGGCCATGATACCAAACTTTTCAAATTCTGCCCTCTGGATCCTCATCTCCCGCAGAGCGGTGCTCCTCGCTGCGTCACGGATGGCAGACGCGGGGAGTGATCGATAATCTTCCTGAAAGACAAAACAAATGGTTATGACGGCGGTAGCTATTGACTAACGATTGCGAATCCCACCTTCAAATCTTGAAGGGCTTTGTTCTCTATGGGTAATCCATGACAATCCCACCCAGGAAGAAAGCTGTTCGTGCTGTTTTGTATCAGTTTCTCGATACAAGGGACGTGTTTTACTGACTGGACGCGACCCCCGATAGATACATGAAAGCGATTGATGATATCTTTGAGAATCTTGTTCAGAGCATGACCTGGAACACATGGCATGAACGATGAGGTGCTGGAAAGTTGTGGTATGTCATACCGATGTGGAGATGTCCATTTGCGTATGGTGGACCGTCATGCATCACAAATCGTGGACCACTGACATTCTGCGCCTGGGAAGCACCAACCGCGCTAAAATAAGATGTAAAATATGCGTACACGCGTGACAAACCTGCCATTGATAAAGCTCATCGCATGTTTTCCTTCTATACCGTTCCTCCGACTTTGCGGGGTCAGCCCAGAGGGGGAAGGATGTCTTTGGGAGAAGTAGTGTCTTTGAGAAGGCTTTTGAGTCGAGTTTTGAGGGTGTCGGTGCAGATGAGAGACTGCGGCGAACAGGTCTGACATGTAACGCGCTCACTGCAGTGCGCGATACACTCAGACTCATGGAAAGAGGTGAGCCGAGAAGCCGCGGTCGGACCTTCAATACGTACTGCGTCACGTGTTGCGTCAGCCGATCGGAGTATAAAAATGGGTCTTTGCGCCACTTTCAAGATAGACGGCCAACATTGAGGTACAGATGGCCTCCACTGACGACCCCGTACTTTCTAGGCCCAGGCATACGGCGCCTATAACACGCCTGCCGATGGAAATTCTGCAGCACATTTTCGTTCATTCCATGCCTGTGGCACGCAATTCCATGGCCATTCCCTTCGCCGAGCTGGATCCTGCACGATCCCCACTGCTGCTAACTCAAGTTTGTACACTGTGGAGAGCCATTTCCACATCCACACCCGATCTCTGGTGCTCTGTTCGGGTGGCATCCATCCCCGATCCTAGCTATCGCAACAAAGGATTGGGTGAACTGCTGCAACCCATGCTAGAAAGGTGGCTTCGCAATGCACAGACCCAACCGCTGAACATCGTTCTTGATAATTCACCCTCTACCATGCCACTTTCACGCTCACTCTGGGCTTACATTCTACCTGTCTTCGCGTCGCATGTTAATCATTGGTTCACATTGACCACCTCGCCTAGCATAGCCGAGTACCTGGTCATGCGAAAGGTCCACATGCCAATGCTGAAAACGTTTTCGTGCCAACATTTGTTTTTCTATCGTTTCGCAGATCTTGTAGACCTTGTCCCAAACCTTTCCTCTCTCGGTGAGAACTTTGGATTATTCGCCTCGGACTGTGGGTACGGCCCAGGAACTGCAACACCTCTCACTTTCGATATGCACCTCACCCAGGGACATGTTGGCGATCTTGACGCTTTTCCCCAGACTCTTATCCTTGCAGCTGCGCGGTCGGACTACGAGCCTCCACTGCCAACTGGGTCGTTGTACACCAAACATTGGAACAGCTTGTGGTACCACATGGGGTGATCGTTGCGTCAGAAATATGCTGTCGCTTCCATCATTGTGGATCATGATCGTCACTGGAGAGTGGAATGTAACTCACATGCGGTCCGTGGGCGTGATGCTATCCCGTTCGTCTTGTTCTTTGCAATATCTAGAGTTTAGCGGCACCCACAACAACATTGACCATCAAATGGAGTACGAAGTAGAGCAGCTCTCCCAGTTCTCGTCACGTATACGCGTTTGCCACCTCGACCTCAAACGGCCCGCTTTGTCTCCCGGACCGTCATAATCGTATCCGCTTTTTGTAATGCGTTTCTTGTATTGGTCTTGATATCCCAAACCACATTATTAATAATTCAAGTTGGACACTTTTTTATGAACTCTAGCCTGACGCTCTCTCAGTAGGCTAAATGACAACCAATAGGGAGAGATCGTCGTTTGTTCCTGTACGTCAACATTGCAATTAATCACGAACACATGTGCTCAGAGTCTTGGTGCGATGCCCATTGACGTTGTACTAGCCATGGCATCGTGGTGTGAGTAGAGGAGTAGTCTTGAGAGCTGAATTACTACTCCGCGCTCAGAACGAGACCCGCGAATCCGAGTCCGACTCGCTCGGTGCACAGCAATGTGAGGAGTCTAAATGCATCCCGATTATGATCATGGAACACGTATAAGGACCCATACGGGCATCCCTACAGCCGCAACACGAACGCCCATCTCTCCCCTCCCACCTACTTTCAATCTAGTCCCCAAATTCCGGCGCAAGGCTTGACATGGCCGTCCAACTACGATCAACCAATATTTCCTTGTTGTTCGATTATTGGCCAGAACCCGGCGAAGAAGTGAGCCTAAACCAACTGTGGCAAACGTTTCGAAAGACCGCCGTCGAACCTGGCCAAGCTTCTTCCTCGGACCTTGTCTCCTTTGCAGACGAGTGTCTCCTCTGCGCGCAAATCGCAATAAACGACCCAACTTCCACGGGAGAGAACAACGACGCTATCTGCAGCGCCGGCACCCAACAAGGCCACACGTCCGATCCACACCCGACTTCTTCTACGCAACGCTCACCACCGCCGACTCTCGCAGAGCGACGAGTCGGGCTTATCTACCTGCATTCCGGTCCTGCCAACTATCCATCAGGCGAAGCCAACCTCGGCGTTATCATACAGCCCGACGTAAGACGCCGTGGCTATGCCCGCGAAGCTGTACAGCTCGTGCTTGGTTGGGCGTTTGAGGAGCTCAAGTTCCATCGCGTGCAAACGGCGATCCTCGATACTCCCTTCAGAGACAGAGCCCTGCGGCTGTTCATCGGATCTGGGTTCATGCATGAAGGGACCAAGCGGAGAGCGGCCTACCAACCCGAGGAAGAGGGCATGGCTGGCATATGGAAAGACGTGACGTACTTGGCCATGTTGGACACGGAGTGGATGTTACAGTCGTCGTGGAAGCGGAACAATCCGGCCCAGGAACGGCTGATCCCCACAGTTTGGGATGAGATGTTTACGCGACATGCGAGGGAGCGCGAAGAGTTGTTAATGTGGGAAGAGAAGCATAAGAGGGTGAGGAAGTCTTCCAGCGCAGAAACGTTGAGGGAGAGAGTGCGGAATGCAACACTGGACCTGGCCTATCTCACAGATGACGCATCCTCCATCAGCGAGTCGTACGGGGAACACTCGTCGCCCCCTTCTCCGGAGGCCAACATCGTCGTTACCTGGGATACAGATGAGGAGATGGAAGATGCCGATATCGATGAGCTACGTGAACGGTGGGGAGCAGTGGCGAGGCGATACGACATGGAAGGCTCATCGCTGCGACCGGCCCCACTGGATCGTATGCTTTCATTGCCATCCATCCCTTCCACCAGGCTATCCGAAGGCAATCCGCAATCGCCAGTGACGATCCCTTCCACTCCCAGCCCCGGGTCGACACCACCTTCCACTCCTTCTCTTTCTCCCCCGCCGTCTAGCCACGCTTCTTGGATGGACTCTGAGGACGAGGACAACTGGCTACCCGACCAAGTCCTTCCTCCCCCTACCTTGCTCATCCAACGTGCGACGCCACACAGCCCACACTCGTGCACCGGCCCTATAGGCAGGTCTCGAAGCAATAGCGCGTCCTCCTCCAGCAGCGCCGACTCTTGGAGCGACGCTCAGAGCAGCTTCGGCGCTGGCTCCAGCACTTGGGACGTCGTCTCCGACACGTAACAACCCCTGCCTACCCCGAACGGAACTTGACCTGCATGTAACATTGCTCTTTTAATAGCATTTGTATGATACCGATTACATACCTACAGAATACATGAGCTTCCCCTCAAATGCATGGACACAGAAATGAACTCCTGGACAGGCCACCATGGATGGCAAGTGACCGTGTAGTGACTTCAAGTTGACAGCATGGGGATTCTCATATATGCACGTATAGTACCGTGTTAAATAAGAACATAATCCGGAGCAACTACATCCGTCACCTCACAACGACTAGGTATCCATTAGGAAATCATATACGTATAAGAAAGCGAAGAGGTTGCATGGGATCACACTAACAGAGAAATGTCTCGGGAATGTTGTACATTACAGCTGAGTTCCAGGTATTGCAAATCGTCCGTAGAGGTAGATGTGTCCCCGGTAAGACATCGAGTCGGAAGCAAACGCGATGATCGTGGTCAATGTATCTCGACTATCCGACGAGGGCGCTCCTCTTGAGATTATCTCGTATGATGACATCTTGTACTGGTTACCGTGAGATTCCATGGCTGATGTTGTAGGCGCTCTCTGTACTCACCATTCTGTAATATCAACGAGGTTGATTGGGTATCCTGAAAATGACCGAATTAGGTCGTTCCTACCTCAAAGCAGACATGCGTCGACAGACCGTGACCGAGGTAAAATGACAATAGAACGGCCTATCTCCCGCATGCTCTTTCATCAAGCCAGCAAATTTTTTCTTCAGGTCTGTGGATAGCAGAACATACATCATCACTTACACAAAGACGGGAATAAAGGTCAAACTGACATGTACTCGCGCTCTCAAAATCGTTTGGTCTGTCTCCATAGCTGATGATATAGTCAGCCAAGCGGATGCCCGATTCGAGTTTCGCGCGCAGAATGTCGCATTTATTAAGGAAGAGCACCAAGTCGGTCTTCTTCAAAAGTGGATTTGAGACAATATTCTTCCAGAGAAGGAAGGAGTCGGCCTAGGTGTATTCAACTCGGAGGTTGGAAGCGAGAACACAAGGTGGACTGACCAGCCTATTTACCGTCGGGTCCTCCTGGAGGACCTGATCAAAACAACTTATGGGAGCCAAGAAGATGATGGCGTTTATGTCGTCGAAATAAGGTGCCCACGCCGCTAGTGAACGATGACGCTTATCTTATCTCAAATGAAGGAGAACCATACCTCTCTACGAGATTTTGCGTAAGGAATTAAATAACGGGACCGAAAAACGTCATTTGAAGTGGTACTCACAAGAGATCGTTGACCGCCGACATCAAACACCCGCCAATCACTGCTCACTGCAGTTCCAAGATGTGCTGAAAGACCTGTCAGCACCTATAATTCGGCTACAAGGACACATACTCACCGGACTTGACTTGAAAGCGGTGTTCAGACACGCCAAGTGTCTTCAACCGTGCGCGAAGGATGTCATCTGTTGGAATCCGAGAGTTCAACAACAACAAAAGCGCAAAGAAACAAGTCAATTATACCATCTGTTGGTACATATTTAGGTGATGTTACTCGAGGCAGTTCATCCAAATAACTGGAGCCGAATAAGGTTAGCAGGGTATCCAAGAGAAACGAGTATAGCCACAGCCGGTCGAACAGCACAACTCACAATCCGGCCATCTCTTCTGGTCGCATCTTTTCTATTTCCATGAGTTTTCCTACGGTGGGATCTGTCCAAAGCTTCATCATATCCTCCGAACACGCATGCAAGATGACCCCTGGGTCATCTGGATCCGACCAGTTGATCAAATCTACACTATCGCAGCTGTCGCGACCGTTGGGACTGCCCAGCAGACGGTTGAAGGTGTCCTTCCAGCCCGTGTTCGAGTTGACGCTGATCTCATGTTGAAACGGGGGAGTGGTCAGATCGGATCGGACGAAACCCCCGATCTGATCTGGAGGGAGCAGTCTACGGACCAAGGCGGCCTCCACCTGAATGAGTGGAGCAAGTCGCATCTTGAGTTTGAGATGCTCCGAGGTGAGTGGGGGATATTCTCTTGATGTTGCGCCCGTCGGTGAGGGGGAAGCGAATGATGATGAGGACGACGATGTGGATCCATGTCCGCCAGAGATGGATGAGGCTGGTGATGCGCCATTGGAAGCTGCGTGGGCTTTTGATATGAGGTCGAGGATTGCATGGATGGATTGGACGACGTTGAGCTGGATAACGGCACGCCACGAGGCTTTCTCCGCACGAAAAGCCTGATACGAGTGAACATTAGACGATACGCGACATGCACTCTGCCAGGCTGACCTTTGGAGAGTGCATGAGCTGGAAATCTAGACATGGGTAACGATTAGCGCTACCGAACAGTTGGACACGGGCACGTACTTTTAAGGGTGGTAGATTTCCCTATGGAATAGGAGGTTCAGTGGAGATGGTCAGACCATCAGGTGTAGACATACCAGATTCACTCTGACCTGCCGGAGGGGGGGGGGACAGCTGTAGCGCCCAGTGAGATAGAGAGGGTGTACGCACCGAGCAGTAGAATCTTGACGGGCTTGGGGTATTTTTTGTCAGCGATGCGCTGACGGTTGAGCTCTTCGTCGATTGCATCAGAGACGCGCTTTGCTTCGAGTTCGGCGGCTATGCGAAGCTCCCGTTCTACCGGTGTCTCGTTTGGCGGGGGGGCGATAGCACGCGTGAGAGGGTCCTCATCTACCAATCGCTTTTGCCGTTTTGAAACCATCCTTGGTGATTTTTGCTGAGCGGCTGGGGACAGTGACTTGGAGGGGATGGCAAGGGTATATGGGAACGTCCACTCGAATACTAATAGTCGCGCAAAGGGTCCGCGGCGGCTTAATCCGGTCTCCATTCTCAGTGTAGCTAAACGTTTGCGTAACGCCGCGTGCAATTACCGTCACGGTACTACTCTGAGATCGCCTTCAGCTGGGGCCAAGCTTGAGTACTTACACTTGCCTCTGATATCAACTCGGTGCTCTCCAAATCAATGAAAAGAAGGCGCACATCAAGGTCGAGAGCGAGAAGACGCCCTCCTCATATTGCTTACGGGTTTCCAGGTGGCCAGTTGTGAAACATTACCTCCGTCAGACCCGGCTGACTGTCAGCCCAGCCATGTCCGACTGAGGTTCGACCGTGCGCTGGGCATCATTGTTCGCCGTCAACCTTCTGAGTTCTAGACACCGTCATTATCACTGTTAACGGATGACGGGAGAACCCACTGGCACCATGGCGTGTCTTCTACGATCAGTTGCCCTGCAACGCACGACCCTCGACCGGGAGAACGATCGTACCACAGTGGCGATGCATCACATTGGTCCCGCTCTTCCAGGGTTCAGCTCCGAGTATTGGCAGATTTGACTCAGGAATCGCTGACCCTGCGCTCTGCAAGTCGGAGCTCTTGACTCTGTGATCAAATTGTGTGTACATAACGTCGTCAAGGGACATTGAATGTCAGGATCAGAGCTCCGACATATGACGCTGCAAATGGTCCATCCGACCATGATTGTATACGCGGATTCACAACCCTTGATGAACGAGACAACCTGGTACAATTGTGATCGACAATGATTGAAATCTAGTTTAGCATGGCAAGGACATCGAAAAAACGTGCATGTATCGTAGCCATATGCTACTGCAGGCTGAAATATTATTCACCATGGAAAAGCTTCTGTTCATGCATCTCATCCCTTCCGATGTTTAACCGCGCTAACCCATAAGACCCTCTCCGTCAGAGAACGCTGTTGAACTATATCCGCTCGCGTTCAGCTCATTGTAGTGGGCAATGCGCAGACGCTGGCTCGGTGGGATGGTCTTGTCTTCAAGACCATGTGGGGCACCACCATGCAGGATACCTACACGCTTCATGGCAAGCAGCTAGAAAAAAAAACTCAGCACGTGCCAAGGAGGGCAGGGGTGGCTATACTTACATTGTGCGCAGCATTGCTGTGATCATACACACCACCAAAAAAGGCGGTAGTACCATCTCTGCCAGTATGTTTTGTCAAAAGGTGTCGGCCACCTGGATGTTCATCGAGGAAGTCCGACACATCATGAATGAAACCCGCGATACAGATCAATGGACGGGTCTTGGCCTGGGTTTGGTCTGTACACGTGTCAGTGAAAAGCAACGTGCCCCCATACTGGCCACATACAACTCTCCCAGTTAATGACCGGCAGGTCACTGTTGTCGGACGGCCAATCGAGCTTCTCCTGGGTTGCACGCAGACGTTTTAGTTGCATCGTGAGTTGGCCTTTACGGACCTCATTTTCCGAGAATGTCTAAAGGATGGATCAATCAACCCAGGTAAACAAGATTGGCCAAGGAATGGCTTACCTTGAGATGCGAGGCGAGTCCAAGTTGTTGGCAAGCCCTGATGAACCACTTGGTAGGATCATACTGATACCACTTGATCGCATTTCGGTAGTCCATGGGGAATTGGTGATGGAAGTTGTGGTAACCTTCCCCAATGGTGACAAGTGCAGTAACCAAGTGATCGCGAGGAGTGTGCTTGTCGTCAAAAGGTGTCTCACCCAACCAGTGAGCGAGGGAGTTGACACAAAATGTGGACTGCAGAAGATGCTGAGTAGACATATCCAGCGATTTCAAACACTCACGTGATGGACAAAAACCAGTCTCAATAAACCGGCATATACATAACCACCCATCCAATCACCCCATGCAAGACCGGCA
The DNA here is from genome assembly GCA_003316335.1 of Hemileccinum impolitum. Taxonomy (NCBI): domain Eukaryota; kingdom Fungi; phylum Basidiomycota; class Agaricomycetes; order Boletales; family Boletaceae; genus Hemileccinum; species Hemileccinum impolitum. Next base: position 129,673 of record QFEQ01000423.1, read on the forward strand.
ACGAGAGTCGGGAAAAAGACACCCATGATGAACACTAGCTTAAGGTAGTGACGATGTTGCCACCTGACCACATCGTTCTTTGAAAGATCACTGACGTCCGCGACGCCGGGTTTGCGGCGTGGCTTCAAGAGCATCCATCCAATGTGTGACCAGAGTAACCCTTTGTGAGCGTTGTAGGGATCGAGGTCGGTATCAGTGTAGCGATGGTGGGCACGGTGACCACGAGCCCACCATCGGATGGAACCCTCGACGGCACCGGCCCCAAAGATGGCAAGCGCGTATTGCATAGGTCGAGAAGCATTGTAGGAACGATGAGCCCAAAGACGGTGGTAGCCGGCCGTTATGCCTAAGAAGTACTGCATCAACGACGCCCACATTTATCAAAGAGAAAGACAAACCAAGGCCAGTCATGTAGTAATAAACGACAGCCCAAATGGCTGTTTCCCATCTGAGGCGGGTGTAGCACGCCCCAACGAAGCCCAAGACTGGGGTCAGACAAAGAATACCGACGTGAAGCCAGTTGAGGTTATCCAAGAGGTTGTCCCAGGTAACGGGAGGTAGCGGCTGTTGATGCTTGAGCGTGTAGGACACGTAGTTGTCAGGAATGTTGGCGTCGGCGGGTACGTGGGCAGGGTCTTCGACGAACTGTGTTGGATCCACCGACTTCGCGTTGGCCTTGGTGGCGATAGGAGGAGGTATGGTCGCCGCCATATCTGGCGGTGAAGAGCGTGGAGGAGGGACCGAGGACATGGAGATGGTCAAGGAGCAAAAGACGGAGGGAAATTTGGCGCGTAGTCGGGTTTTATGTAATGAAAATTCTTTGGGGTTACCGTGACTTTACGGGGGACATGCATTTTTTATGGAAAGCCGGACAACCGCGCAAACTTTTCCATCAACTTGAGCCGGGGCAGCGCATGTCGACGCGTTGACGGGCCACTGGCATCTGACATCTGCAAAGCTGAAAAATAACGTACTCGTCTAACGACACTTTGCAAGTCTCTCATTGGCCAAAGCACCCACAAGCGCGTCTAAAAGGAGCACCTTCCTAATCCTTCCTAATCCAAAAGCAAAACTTGCATTTTTCTGACATTTGGGTCGACTGCTGTCACCTAAGTCGATGGGCTGATCTCAAAAGTTAGCGCGGTCGTCCGGCTTTCCATAAATTTTCTTGAAAAAATTCGCCGTTTCTGCACTGGCACAACTGGCAAAAAACTAAAGTACTGACCGCCAGCGCATAGAGACAACTCGGGTCTTGGAAAATATACTTTTTGCGACGATGGGTGACCAGGATGGGCGACTCCGTGGCTCAAAACTAGCAATTGGGGATGGATTCTGGAAGTTCTGTAATTCGATCCGTCCGAGTAGCTAGCGAACCGATATCTCACTGGCAGGCCACTGTACTGATATATTGAAACGGTCCCTACTCATTTATGTAGAAAGGTCCAACGTTAGTTATGTCACTATCGTTATCAGATCAGACCACGTCCCCACCTCCCCGTTCGTGCCCACCCATTCGTCATTGATCATCCCTCGCCCTTATCACCCTTGCCCTCGCCATCACCCTTGCCCCTCACCCCTCACCCTCGTCCTTGTCCCTTGTCATTGAAACTAGTAGTGTTCTGCAGGCTCTAGTCATGCTTTACATCTCATTGTAATTACATTTTGATACATTCTCAATTCATGGACCACGACTCTTCGTCCCCGCACACGCTTCGCCCCTCGGGCAGTCACCCCCGCGCCACCTCCGCGCTACCCCAACCTTTGGCGAAGGTTGCTTCGGTCACGGCCGAGCGGGGTTCCAAGTTATAGGTCCACCATTCACCACGCATCGCTGTATACACACCGTCTCTCCATTTCCCTCCTTTCTCGCTGAGCATATCATCAGATTCATCACCAAGGCATACATGTCAGTGTATGATTTTCAGCCTTTAGCTTCACAGGTGCACGGCACTGCCCCGCTGGCTGCAGAATTAACGCAGCAACTTTCAACCAGCTGCGAACGTCATACGTGGGGTAGTTTATACACAAATATATGTGTACTACTTTTTCCAAAACATCAGCTGACGTCGGACTGCCGGTAGATATCCTATTATTCGGATCCGTCGGATCAGCACCAACACTACAGTGCAACACCGTCTACGCACCAAAAGCCACTGCAGGCCCCCACCCAGCCAGGACAAGCGCAACATGCTGCGAACCAAACGGTGTCGGTGTCGGTTGGTGTCGTGCAACATCAATGATAGTCGACAGTGCTGCAAGACATTGACTGATAAAGAATACACTGCAACGAGACACCGCGCATCAAGATCCACGCTATGATAGTCTGGGAATTCGGAAACTCACATCTGGAATAGAATTAGCCGCAAGATGGCCTGCGCGAAATTGGGCCTTGACGGTGGCGCAACGGGCATCGTCGCTAGTAATGGTGGACATTAATCGCAGAATATACGTTGACACAGAAGATATCGCTTACAGGACAGCACCATGCCTAACCTCTGCCTCCGCATGCCAAACTCATCGTCCTCCTCAATCGTATCAATGGCTCCCCATGTTTCAGTCCGTTCGTGAGAAGGGGAAACTCCGGCCAACGTCGCAGAAGGCGATAAATCCAGGTCGCCGCGGACCATATCTGCTATGGCGTCTATCGATTGCGAGTACCGCGTCTCGGGATCTATCCAAGCGAGGGCTGTGTTGTCTCGCGAAATGACCGGGTTCTCAGGCCCCTCCGAGGTGGCAATCCGTCCATTGCCTACTTGGGACCTTGAATAGAATTGACCAGTGGTATATTTGAACGAACATCGGGTACGCGTGTTATCGCGATGTAGTTGGATTACCCGACGAGCGGCAGCAGCGGAAAGGAGGATGCAGGGGATGGTAGGGATGATTGGGAAACCAGCATATCCAAGAAAACGTCCCCTGTATTTGTCAGACGTGGATGAGTGAGTATCAACTCTCCCTGGACCAGCTTACCATTCGGGTTGGCTCGCGTCGCAATGGAGGTCGTCTGTTGGTTGAATGGCATTTACACGCAGTAGCACAGGGACTGAGATAGATAGGCAAACGAGAGGAAATACGAGAATGGGAATATAATATTTGTTTTTCCATGCGAGTGTCCTGAGGTGGATTCTTTGTTGAGTGAAGTTGCTAGGTCGGACGAACGTTACGCACGAGGCAGCTGAATGTTTCACGGACGAAGGCCATAGCACTGCGCTGGACGTGGCGAACGTGAACGCAGCACAAACGCCAGCGAGAGACCATGCAGAATAATAGATTACGAACGTCTGAACTGTTTGTATGTTCGGCTGGTGATTGAGCTGGCAGATCAACGCGCTCACCGATACAGAACGTTTTTGGCATTTGATATGGGTTCATGTCATAAATCATCCCTACCCAGCCAGATTAGCGACATGCTTCTTCAAAGATCACATGTTACGCCATACCGAGACAGAATATTCCTTGTAATAGTGTTGCAAAGACGCTATACAACATCGGGCCCCAGTAGCTACCGATGGCCCGCGAGAACATATACAGAACTATCCAGCATGCTACGATGCCTGTGCATACATTCAATTAGATGCCTTCCATAAACTTGCAACAAGATATCCATCTTACCTGAAAACGAGAGGCAGAACCACACGACTTTGAGGGCGAACGGCAGCATAGGTGGTTGACCAGGTTGATACAAAACAAGAGGTGGAGGATGGCCAAGCGCAGACTTACCAGGACGACTGATAGCCTCCCATCACGTTGTGAACTCGCTGTGGTGTTCAATATAAGGATAAAGTGGTTTTCAACTTCCCATGCATGTGCATTGGAAGTATCTGATGTACTGGATTTCATGGCCTGATTTGGGCTTGATGGACATTTTCAAGCACAGGGTTGATCTGGGCCCTAAGGCCCAGGTGAACCCTTGACTTTGTTTAGGTACCCTAGCTTGTATGCGGAGACGGCGTATAAGCGGAATCGGTCTCGGTATTCTTCTCAAGCTGACCCGGTTAATGCTATCCTCTGGAACTGAAGTTTGAACGGACAATAACATTATGCACTGCGCCCGAGGCTGTGGTAGGCCACCCTGTGGAACAAAAGTTGATCGCACGTGATGGGTCATACTAAGCCAAGGTTACGTGACGCGTCTGCGAGGAGTGTTGTAAGTGGTACCAAGTTACGAGTCGCGCACCAGTGGCGTGTTGTCAGGTAACTATTGCTTGATCCGCACGGGCTGGTTAGAATGTCGTTCATCACAACCGGCTACAACTCGGCCGTTAGCCGCAATTGCACCTCAGAGCAAAGAGGTACGTAGGAAGATGTGTTAACTCTACTGGCGAAACCCTCGGCGCGTGAGGGTTAAATATACTTGCAGTGATCAAAGTGACGATTCCTCCCTCATGAAAGGGACCAAGATAATCACTTGCGTTATGTCACAACTCCATAGGTAAGACAGGATGCAAAGACACCGTCTTTTGTCGTGATCACATGAACAGTGTGGAATTCTCGAATCTCTTTGCACTTGGTGTTCCGATGAATGAGGTCCACAGTTTCACCAAGGACAAGGAAATTGCTTCCAGTCATGAACCCTCTTCACGCGTATGCCAGGCAAACGAAATCTTGACATCAACTAGCGCCTTACCGATCCCAATCGCGAAATCGATGTCGTCAATGGAAAGAACAAGGGTAGATGATAGAGAATCGGGCGACATGTGGAACGCGGGTATGAGCCATACCCATCCGAGAGTAATCTGCAAATAGTAAATGAGTATGTTCTCGTCGCAAAATGTACTACAGGCAGACAACCTCGCCGATGAAAAGTTTGATGCGAAGTTCGCGATTTGCTTCAAGCAAAATGCCCGACGGGTCTGCTAAGTCATCTTCCCCTTGCAGTGATTCGAACCCATGGAAAGAACTCTCCGACGCTGGTCCGTACTGTTGCGGGTTTTCACGGTCTGGCTCAGGAACTGGCTCGTGCAATTTGACCCAATCTGCTTCAGTATCACCCAGGGGACGCAAAACATAAGTCAAGACTGGCCTCCTCTGCGATCGATCAAAGTATCAGGGTAGGTTGAAGTAGGAAGCGATAGTACGTACGCTTCGACCTTCTTGGGCCGGTTGGATGTCTGATATCCCCATCTGTGCAAAACTACGTATCATCTTTGCTTTGTCCCATCGATCGTTCCTAAAGGGATTGGTTTCTACTGCGCCAGGCAAGCTGCGTGACTCCTTTTCTCGATGTTCGAGCTCGTCGGCAAGCCGGTCACTATATCGTGCCAAAGATGCCCAGAGCCTTCCTGCGGTTGATTGGTTGACGGCACGGCCCTTTCCAGTGCTTGTGATTACCACGCTTGCTGCTTGCACAAGGTGGGGTTGCATCCTGGATAATTCGTGCATTCGAATCGTGAGCTTGGTGAGTTTTACTTTTGTGAAGTGTGGTGGTGTCCTAGTTTCTTGATTTTCTAGACAGACATTTGCTGGAAACGGTTGTAACGACGGAGGTCCTTTGCCAACGAGGACTTGTGACCAGTAGAATAGCCATCGCTGCTGACTCGGTATGCTGACACCCATCTTGGGCTTTTTATACCTCGAAGCATGCAGAGAAGGTCTCATACGTCTAGACGTGTGCAGATCAAGAACCTTTTCTAGTGTGTTCGCCATTGGTTCCGACGAAACTCGTGATAGATCCGCGCCAGAAGGGACAGAAACAAGGTGAACAGGTAGACGATCAGTTGTGGCGGGTAATTCCGTAGATGGATCTCCCGACGGGGTCTGCAGACCTTCCTTGTTGCCGATCAACGACCATTCGCTGAAGCTGTCACTGAGAGAGGTGGGTATGGATGCAGAGGGGGAGGTGTAAAGTGAGAGTAGGTAGGCGCACGCCAGAGTGCCTGACCTCCCTTTTCCAGCTGGATGTCCGAACGGCGTCTCACTAGGAACGAACGGAAGAGACAGAGACATCTACCTTTGCAGTGAAGCACTGCTACTCGGGTATCCGAGCCAGATAGCCACGTGTGCATTTCTCGTGTGACCAACAGGAGATATAGGAATGGTGGGACGCTATGGGCTACAATGAGTATGGTGCTTCCAGAGAGAGAGAGGTACTGACTGGTGATCCGGGAAAGGATATCTGCTGATGCGATGCTCAAAGACGCTTTCATCGTAGGCGTTTTCTCTTACGGGACAAAAGTTGAACACCCAGAAGTCGGATCCGTGCCGAGCTGATAAAAAACGCTGAACGTCGGCACGGCGATTGCGATAGACGCTCTCGACACCGACTGCGGGAAAGCCCATGACGATGATACGGTCGGTGACATAGACCAAATCTTTTGTTGCATGAGCAAACACGATATGAATGCTATGGACATACCCAGCTCGATGTGGAGGTCGTCGTCTCTGAAGCGCGCCTTGTCTCCAGAGACCAAACGCTGGAGATAGAGCATGGTTGATTACATCAGCAGGGTTATAGTTGTCTTGCTTGTGACGAGCCAAAAAGCTTGACAATGACGACGACGACGACGACGCCAAAACGCTCAGCGTCGCCTCCGCCTGACCAGCGTCCTCCAAAGCGTCTCTCGACGTCCTCGCCAGAAGAGGGCGAGCTTGACGACCCCGACGCCCCGCCACCTCCCACCCATCCCGACCAGCTGTCCTCGAGACCCTCATCGCCCTCGTCCGCGAGCAGGTTCGAGTCAAAGATAAAGTACCCATTCAAGTTAAAGGGACCCCTGCTATCCCCCCGCTCCTCCTCGCGCTTCCCACCTGACGACAGGAAACCCACACAGCATCATGACCGACCCTCAGACGACGACCATCGTCGTGACAAGCCCAAGTTTCGCGATCACCATCAGCAAGATGGCCCTTCCCGTCGTCGCATGGCAGACAGCTGGGTCCCTGACGAACGCGGTTGGGACAGAGACCGCGACCGCGACAGGGACCGCCGACCGCCATGGGACTCTTCCCGGGACAGACACTCGTATGATGCTCGCTCTTACAGACCATTTCCACCACCCATGCCACCACGTCCCCCCCGTGGCACGCGCGACCGATATCCTGACAGGAATTTCGACAGGGATATCCCACGGGATCTCGCACGCACCCCTCCACTTCCCCAACCACACCGTCCTCGCTCTCCTTATTCGCCACGCCAATCCCAGTCACGTTCCCCCTCCCCGTCCTCCCCGAATCACCATCGCAAACACAGGCTCCCGACCCGTCGATCCCCCGTACATGCATTCTCGCCCTTGTCAAGGGACTTCCGTTCAGACAGAGGTCGCCATGAACCCTGGGACCATGACCAACGATCCAGGAACAACGACATCCACCGGGGCACCGGGGCACCTCCCCCAGGCGCAAGCAGGTCAGGACGTCGCCACGAGCCCCCACATTCAGGCAAGTTGTCATTTCAGCGAATGGATCTCAGACTGTAACCATGATATTGACAGACGCGGAATACCGTCCCGTCTCGCCGTCACCTGTATCCCCCCGCCGTACACCACCACCACCACCGCGTTCTCCAGTGCCACCCCTACCACCCTCTGAGCCCATGGACATGTCAATGGCCGAGGATTCGACACAGGTCAAGGATGACAATCTACCTACAGCTCATGCAGCAGTATCCTTTGCTCTCAAACGTCCCAACGCTCCACGCGACGACCGTTCGCCATCTCCCGTTTTACCGCCTGCCAGAGCCGAAGATGTACAGAGAGCGCGGGAGAAACGGGCTGCGGTCGGCGGTGTTGATGAGCGAGGTGGCGAAGGTGGCGCGTCTGCGCTGACAGTGGGAAAGAAGAAGCGAGAACCTGTAGAGAGGTCGCGGAAAGAGGAGATGGAAGCGTATGGAAGGACGTTTGAGGGATGTGGCAAGCAGTCGGATTACAATGCCACGACAAAACTTGGGGAAGGGACGTTTGGGTACGTCGTATTTGCAGCTGATCGCATGGTATGCTGACCCTGGTCGTCGTCGCATTTGCGCTACCCAGTGAAGTCCACAAGGCGGTTCAAATCGCTACAGGGCGAGCCGTGGCTTTGAAACGCATTCTCATGCACAACGAAAAAGAGGGCATGCCTGTTACCGCTCTTCGGGAAATCAAGATTCTCAAAGCCATGAAGCATCCATGTATCGTGGATATCGTGGATATGTTCGTGGTTCGGAGTAAGTCTACCTTGTGCTTCCCTTCTCTCATTCCCGCTACTCACGCATTTGGCGTGGCATAGGTAAAGGCAAAGAATCTCCTCTTTCAGTGTACATGGTCTTTCCGTACATGGACCACGACCTTGCCGGATTGTTGGAGAACGAGAGAGTAAAGCTACAGCCCAGTCACATCAAGCTGTACATGAAACAACTCTTGGAGGGAACCGAGTATATGCACCGTGTGAGTACCCTACCTTGGTTTCACCTCGGATCAGCGACGAACACATGCATACACGCAGAATCACATCCTCCACCGTGACATGAAAGCTGCCAACTTACTCATCTCTAATACCGGATCTCTGCGCATAGCTGATTTTGGTCTTGCACGTGCATTTGATCCATCTGTCGTCCTCCCATCGACAGGTGGCGACTCTCAAGGCAAGGGCGGAAAATGCTCGGACGGGAAGGAAAAGCGGTATACAAATTGCGTTGTGACGAGGTGGTACAGACCTCCCGAGCTCCTCCTCGGAGCAAGGCAGTACGGAGGCGAGGTTGACATATGGGGTATTGGGTGAGCCGTCTCCTTGGTTCTCGGTCTCGAGCATTGTCACCATGCGTGGCTGATGGACTAATCGGTGCATTTATAGTTGTGTCCTTGGCGAGATGTTCATGCGCAAACCAATTCTTCCTGGCACATCCGACATTAATCAGTTGGAGAAGATTTGGCAACTGTGTGGGACACCTAACCAACACACATGGCCCAACTTTGATGCATTGCCTGGGTGTGAGGGAGTAAAGCGGTTCCAAAATTATCCAAAGAAGTTGAAGTCTACGTTTGTCAGGTGGGTCGACACGAGTTCATTTATTGAGCATGTGTTGACCTTCTTCGCCGTCGGTCGCACCTAGCATCTGCATCGGCCCAGAGACTTGTGATCTCATGGATAAGCTTCTCACGTGTAATCCGCGGGATAGGATTACAGCCTCACAAGCACTTGATCATGACTACTTCTGGACGGACCCGTTACCTGCCGATCCTAAAACGTGAGTCCCCGCTGCCAATCTACGTAGCATTGATCCTCATGTTGCCCGGTCCCTCAGACTACCCGTCTATGAAGCCTCACATGAATTTGATAAGCGGGGACGTCGGAACAACCTCCCACCACCACAACACCCCCACCACCCGCCACCCGATCACGTACGTCCTGCGCTTCAGCACGGACAAGGATTTTATGGCCACCCACCACCTGGTCACGGTCATGGACGCCAACCGAGACCTCCCCCACCTGTCATGCTTACCGCATTGATGCAGCAGGCGCAAGGTCCCCCTGGCGCTGGCATACCCACTGGCGGATATGGGCCACCGCCACCAGGCGCATACGGACAACCTGTTCCAGTGGGTATGGGGCTTGTGAATGGGTACGGTGTGCCGCCTCCGCAGGGTTATCCACCGCCGTTACCGCACCCGCCTTATGGTCGTGGACACGGGCATGGACGGCATCATCCGTATGAGAGGGGGGAGAGGGGTGGGGCTCCGAGACCACTACATCCTTCGTTACCTTTGCGGCCTCCAGGGTTACCTCCGAAACCATCGGCACCGCTTGGTGCTCGAGGTGGTCAACACGAACGAGAGAGGGAGAGAGATCAGGATTGGGAACGGGAGAGAGATCGAGGAAGGGATCGAGGAAGGGATCGAGATCGAGGGAGATATGGAGGGCCAGCTGGTGGCGGGAATGGAAATGGAGGCGGCAGTGGCGGGCTCAGTGGGGGTTTGCCGTATTCATAGCTCTGCCGTGCGTGCCCAAAGTTTTCTTTTTACGGGTCACCTCTTTGTTACTTAGCATGCTCTTGTGCCGCAAAGCCATAAACGCGCGACGTTCAATGGCTTTCACGGACTCGAGTCAATATTCGCATCACAAACGCACCTCGTCGTCGTCTCGCATAGTACACGCATACATTTATTAGTTACAATCAATCGACTGATCATTTAGTGTTGGGTTATCATCTTATAGACCAGTGCACCGCGATGTATAGAATGCTAGAGATACCTGTTTCGTTACCACAATGGATGTATGATCAGGATGGCAGCAGGACAAAGAGTAATCGTCCGGGAATATAATCTCCGATTGCCCTGAAGGCATATGCAACATGTATGGCTCAACTCAGTGGACCAAAGGCTGGGGATAATTAACTTGAAATATCTCGATAGAGAACACGGGTCAACTTCCAAGGTCTGCCATGCGATGGAACGACCTGATTTATACGGCCCTACGAACATGACGTGTGATCTGGGCCAGTGTCTCCACTAGCCAGACACACTCCCAAACCAATACCGCATCATCACGTTCCCTTCGTCAAAGTCTGCACGTCCAACGAAGCGCTCGCCGCGTACGAGCTGGGGTAGCCAATAAATGTCGTCTTTCCACATCTGATCGTATGGGATGTGTGGCAGGTCCGAGTCCGTGCAGGTGGGAACCGCAGCGAGAGGACGAGCTGGCAAGACGTCCGGGTGACGGTCAGACTCGGCGTCGGCGGGCGGGACGAGGTGCCGCGCGTAGAGGCTCTCGTCTGAGAGGGAGAACCACGCCGGTTTCATCTCGTCTGATCTGCGTTCGGGAACACACGTCACACGTGTACATGTTACGGAAGAGAGGGGAAGAGGAGATGGAGATGGCGCATCAGTAACGATGGTCTTCACTCCCGCCCCGAGCGAGGTCGACACTTACTCGGTCGGTACTCCGATGTGCTCGCGCGCAGCATAGATCCGAATGTCAAACGCCGAGTCGACACCACTGACGACGAAGAACAGTGTCCCGACGTACTCGAGTGGCGCGTCGATCCCGGCTTCTTCCTATTCGAGGTGGTCAGTTCAGAGAGTGGCGGCCCAGTAGAAAAAAAGAAAAAGAAAAAGAAAACGCACCCGGAGCTCACGTCGAGCAGCCTGTGCGGGCGTCTCGCCTGGCTCGACTTTGCCTCCGAACCCATTGTACCTACGATGGATCACCACAGCACGTCAGTACAAGTTGATGTCAAGTCGCAAGACTGAAACAATGTGCGTTTGGTTGCATGCCCGCAAGTCTTCGTCCACACGGCGCTTCAGGTTGTTCCAGAAACACGGTCGGAAAAAGTAACTTACAGGCCAGCACCAAATCCACGTTTCTTGAAACCGAGCAATAGCTAAATCAAGGAACAGAGGATATCAAGCCACAGTAGGACTAGTCGGCACCTGAGCATCGCACGTAGACATACCTTGCTACCCTCAATGACGAAAGCGTTAGTGTAGAGGCGCGTGTGCTTGAATGGTCGCCATTCATGCCCACACCCGCCTTCGGCGTACACGTAGGCTTGCACGTCGCCGAGACCTGGAGGAACGCTCATGTCGACAGCCATTCAATCAGGGAATGTCGGAGGAGAGCTGTAAAATTTATCGTAATGGCGGAGTCAGTAGTATTGAACATTACATGCATGAGTCAGGGTATTCAGTATATACAGTTAACCGAAAACGTTCTTGTCCGAATGTGAAGCCGCAGAAAACATGCCTAGCCAACCCAGCTCCTTCGTTCCATCTGCAGGTTAACGATCATATCCACAACACGATCTCTCGCGTCCTCCAACGAAAGACCATCCAAGTTCGATTCCTCGTTCTCTTCTTCAAACACGTTTGATCCAAGGACTCGACGAAGACACAACACCACATCCGCCTCGCTTTGCCTGGCATCTGCTGTCGGGGGTGGGGCCGGTACGGACTGGCTTGCAAACACCTGGCTATACAAGACGGTGGCGCGAAGCAAGGCAAGAATGTCTTCATTGGCAACATCCACTCTCAGATCGTTGATGTCAAGGCTGAACCATCTGTCTTGCCACACGTTTGCGAACGCGTCGGATAGCAAGCTGATGTCACCGCCAAGGCTACGACCATAAGACAGCGTCGCGTTCCATGTCTTCGAATCCTTGGTTGACGGGAACTCGACATCACCTTGAGAGACACGGTGGATGAAGAGGGAAGACGCATGTGAATGCAGACGTTTGCGCAAGAGATTGGACGCGAGTGACACGATAGGAGAGGATCCAGAGACAGACTTGGACATCACCAAACATTCCACAGCATCCTCAACTGTCATGGAACCAAGGACGAGACGCTGGTATGCTGGTACCTCAACTGATTCTGCTAATCCGCTAGCATGGGTCCAGAGTGCCTGCGATCGAGTCTCGGCAAAAGGTAGAGACCGTGCAAGCAGCGCGATCGTGCAGAGGTCAGAGACTAGCGTTTCGGAGGCCACTTCCGTTCCAGCAGACTTTGAGAGGTGAGAGAGACGATTGTAGACTTGCAAGCGCACGGACATTGATATCTTGTCACGAGAGAGAACTGTAAGTTCTGCAAGTTGTATCCACGCTCGTCGTTCCCGTCGAGTTTTAAATGCACCTTGTGCTTGAAGAGCACCAACGGACCCTCGGACCATACCAATGATTCCGGTGCTAACGTTCAAGGCGCTTGTATGGTTATCAAACTCATCAATATCGCCTCTGGAGCTCAGCACGTCGGGGAGCAGATTTGACACTTCCTTCGTGGCGCGCACGGTATACTCGGTAGACGATGACTCGGGTTCAGAGCCGTCGTTGCTAACATCAGGAGAAACAGATGTTGAAAGGTCTGATGTTTCACTTGAAGCGCTGGCATACGCCTGATAAATTAAGGATGCAAATGGTATGAGTTGCACTACTCGCGACTGGTAGGCCTTCCGTGGTATGGGAATCCAGGGGATAACAATAGAGATGAGGACGGCCAAGGTTGCCAACAAGTGGACGATTTGTATAGCATCGTTCCACGTCCAGCCTGCCACAGGCTGGGCAGGAGATGCAGGAGAGGTAGCATGAGATAAGACAGAGCCTTGTTGAGTGTGATGGTGTGAAACAGGCTGGGATGTGGAGGTCAACGGCGAGTTGAAGAAGGAGAAAAGTACAAAGACAGCAAGGAGGTATTGTTGGGGCTGAGTGACTGGAGAAGCTGTAGGAGGAACCACGGTGTTTTGTTGCGCAGGATTGATGAGTAACACGGGGGCGGCTGGGGTGATCGGGGGGACATTAGGTTGAATTTTCCGCGGGCGTCCACGTTTACGCTTTTCGACGACACCGGGGGCCTCACTGCCTGGAGCAGCAGGAGTAGGAGCAGCAGGGGCAATTTTCCGTTTCTCCTTCTTTGACGCTTCTATTCTGGGTTTCTTCCTAGCGCGTTCCGAGGTATCAGCATCGTCCTCTCCATCCCCATCCCCATCTTCATCGTCGCTGACATCTTCCGTACCATCATTATCAATCTCGTCCTTTTCAGGACCTCCGAACTTCTTCATCCACTCAATCTCCCATTCGGTCAGAATGTTCTGTCCGCCGGGGAACCCGTAAATCAAAGTTCGCAAACCATCTTGTTCGCGTTTGAGCCTACCCTCTCGCCGCTTTAGGACACTGAAGAGGGGTGTGAATTGACGTGTGAAAGAGTCCTGATGTCCGACGGCTTACCGAATATATTCTACCGCTTTGCCAAGTACGTTTGCCTTGCTTCCCTTTCTTGCTACCTTGACACCGTCGATGTAGCCACGTTCGTCCACTTGGTACTCATCGTTCTTGTAGTTCTGGTCCAGAACGCGAAGCGCCGGAACAGCAGCTTTAAGACTTTGGATGCGAGCGTTCAAATTCGTGCGGTATCGGCGTTCGATGGTGGTATGGCTTGTCTTTGGACGAGCCGTTGCTGCAGTATTTATGACATGAGTCTGGGGACCTTGAGCAGTATGCACCGGAGGGGGAGGGGAGGGAGTGGGAGGCACAGGCCGCTGAGCCGCAAAGTGGGATTGGAACGATGTCACGAACGGTGCATTAATCTGAGGAAAGAAGGCAGCGTTATCTGGCCTGTATAAGTGCCCGATAGAACTACTTGATAACTGAACCAGACACACCTATGGTCGACCTGTGGACTGCAGGAGAAGCACGTGCACTAGACGAGCCGGGACTAGAGAGGCTAAACCCGGATGGGCTTTCGTCTGCGGAAGCGGATGCAGAGCTGAGCGTGGGCGACGAAAAGGAGAATGGGTAAGGATTGAGCAGGTCTTGGGGTTGGAGAGGGACTGTGTGCGCGGATTGCATAGGTTCTTTTCCATTGATAAAGAGAGCGTTTGGGTCGACAAAGACCGAGAAAGAGGGATCGCTGAAGTCGAGGTCCATCGGGAACGAAAAGCCAAATGGCGCGTCCGGCTTTGCGTCATGGGTATTGTCAAGGAGCATGTAGAGCGGGTCGGACGGATCGAGCGCAAAGTCGGGTGCAGCGTTGTCGGCGCTGTCTGTTTCAGCGGTGCTCATCGTCGTCGACGGTGATGGTGGAGGTAAAGAAAGACGGTGGTGATATGGCACCACTTTGGACGAGTGGTACCACTTTTGATTTATCGCTGTCCATGTATGGTATGTTATTCCCACATCATTCATTCCACCAAGTTTTGTCGGTTACAACTCAACTTTTGCCATGAAGCCAACTAGCAACGACGTCGGTGCGTCCGTTCGTCTTGTCTTGCACTTTACTTTGACCTTGCCTAGACTTTAGTTACTTTGGCGGCGCGGAATCTCTTTCAGAGGGGAAGCGCTCCCCGCGCCGCACAGTCGTCGCGTCGCCGACCGTTGCTGACGATGGCCCGTCCCACCCAGGACCCCCTCAGGATCCCGCCGATTTTCTATGGCTGATGACCGAGGAGCCGCACCGCTCACGGCGAATGGCCATCATGAAGGCGCATCCAGACGTCGTCAAGCTCATGGGCCATGAACCTCTCACCAAATACGTCGTTCTAGCCGTCGTATCTCTACAGCTCTTTATTGCTATACAGCTCCAGTACTCACACCCTCTCTCTTTTTGGTTTTTGTTCGTTGCGTACGCGGTCGGCGGTACCGCGAATCATAATCTTTTCCTTGCCATTCATGAAATCACCCACAACCTCGCCTTTAGAGGCATCGAAGCTAACAAAGCACTGGCTGTCTTTGCAAACTTACCCATCGGCATACCTTATTCTGCTTCTTTCAAGGTTTGTCATATTGTACTTCATATACGCCATCACTCACCTTACCGCCGAAAGAAATATCACTTGGAACATCACAAACACCTCGGTGAAGACGGTATTGACGTAGATCTCCCCACCTACTTCGAGCTTCTTTGCCTCAACAACGTTCTTGGAAAGACATTTTTTGCGTACGTGCTTTACCCATCCACCATACCAACACCTCATCCCTCCGGAAGTACTTTCCAGATATTCTTTTACGCTTTGAGACCTGGCTTTGTCCGCACTCAAACGCTAACCAGATGGCACTTTATCAATCTGGTCGTCCAGCTCGCGTTTGACTATGTCCTGGTGCAGGCATTCGGTCTTCGGCCACTGTTGTATTTGCTATTCTCTAGCTTCTTTGCTGGTAGTCTGCACCCATGTGCTGGTCATTTCATCGCAGAGCACTACGTCTGGGATGGTCTCAACCAGGAGACCTACAGTTATTACGGCCCCCTCAACATTCTTGCGTATAACGTACGCCTGATTCCTTGCACATCGTCTGATTGACTGATTCTCGGCTGATCAGGTGGGATATCACAACGAGCACCATGATTTCCCATCCATTCCTTGGACCCGTCTCCCTGCCCTTCGTGCCCTTGCACACGAGTTTTATGATGCGATTCCTTCGCATCCAAGCTGGCCCATGGTCATTGTGAACTTCATTCGCGATCCCGAGGTTGGTATCTTTGCACGTGTGAAAAGACACGAGAAGGGTGTCCCGCTCAGTGGCCAGGTCTCCCCGAGTGGGAGCTGCAGCAGATCGGAGAAGGACTAAGGATTTCATTCGTAGACGCCTTGATAATGGTATTTTGTAAATTCCGTTGTCGCGAATGCAATAGCTGAAAGCAACGCCGTTTGTGCTGACAAGAATGCTGTACTCAGTGGTATGGGCCCTTTCAAGTTGTCAGTCGCAGAGACGTCATCGGGAGACACAGGGTGGACACTCATCGCAAACCCTAGACTAGACAGGTGACGTCACAACTGTCTGCGCAGCTTTTACATTTTAATGCCAGTGCTCATAGTAGTACTACAGACATGATGTCTCTGCGCGGACCTGCCAACATGAAACACGGCGCTGACGAGAATGCAGTGTGTTTGTTTTTCCGACTATCGATGGATAGGAATGCTGACTCCTGATAGGCATGTGCGCAGCCCCAGCACCTTGAAAAGTTCGTCGACCATTTTTCTTCCTTCCTTTTCTACACTCGTCGACTCCATCGGGTGGAACAACATGAACAACATCCCACTCAAATCTAAACACACTTTGGAAGCCCCGCAGGCTCCAGTGACCAAAACCCGTCAATGCAGGATAAACACAGACAAGTTCATCGAGCGTCCGTACCTTGCCCGCGCGTCTGTCGCGCCGAGCGCTGAACACCCCGACGGGAGCACCCGCCACGCTGAACAGTATTCGGATTATGTCAGTCCCTCTCTCATCTAGCCATGCCTTTCATTCCCAACGACCTTGGTCCCTCCAGTCTGTCATGCAGCAGCATTGCGTGTATTGGGACACGGATAGCGATGGTGTCATCTGGCCGATTGATACCTGGCGGGGATTCCGCGATCTTGGGTTCAACGTCCTGTTCAGCTTCCTGGCGATGATCGTGGTACACGCCACGCTGTCGTTGCCCACCAGGTCAGTCGGTCGATGATGGAACTGTAACCACTTTCACGCCCTCTTTTAGGCTCGCCATCAGTTATGTCCCTGATCCCTTTTTGCGCATCTACCTTGCGACGATCCACACCGATAAACACGGATCCGACTCAGGTGTATTTGATACAGAGGGCCGCTTCCTCCCGTGCAAGTTTGAGGACATGTGGACCAAGGTCAGTCGATGTGCCCGCACGCTTGATCTCGTGACACCGACGCTCCGTAGTACACGACGACGATCCCCAAGAGCACGCCATGCACATCGATGAGTCTGTACGAGTTGTGGCTGTTCATGCACGGGAACCGCCTCACGATGGATCCGTTTGGATGGGTCGCTGGGTTCTTGGAGTGGGTGACGACGTTTTTGCTGGTGCAACAAGACGGCATGGTCGACAAGGAGGACGTGCGGCGGGTGCTGGATGGATCGCTGTTCTTTGAGGTTAGGCAAGCGCGAAAGACGGGGGATGGCTGGAACAAGGGATGGGGACTGGGCGGGGACGGGTTTATTGGCGGGGACAAGCTGCTTCCGTTTAGGCTCTGAGGTCACGGCGGTATGAATACTGGACTTTCCTAATTTGTCGTTGGAAACATTGTCATTATAAAAACCTGGCCCTCGCTCGACTAGTATGTCGTTCCCACTTGAAAATGTACACGGAGGTCAATCTCTTCTTACATTGTCGTCGGACAGTCCGTCAACTACATACACACACCCTCATCACCAGTGGCAACAGCGACATCGGACGAGCCACTGCAATCATGTTCTCAATCTCACGGCGGGGCGTCACCATGGGACGTCAAGGTGGCGGCCAATGATATCGCAATATACGTATGACTACGACGTCAACTTGGTCGCCCTCGGCTTGCAACACGACCCAGACTGCCAACGGTTCCACATGGTCAAGTTCGGCCATCTGATAATGCCTCAAAGCAAACGCACGTATCAGCAATGCCGCATTTTCAGTGCGAGTGGCGTATTGACCGCAAATGTCCCGTTAGCATCGAGAACAACCTTGGAAGCAGATTGATCTCTCGATAAAGTTTCACACAGTACCTTTTGAATTCAACATTATCCAGATGCATTGCGGTTACCAAATTTGCTGTTCCCCCGCATGAAACGTGGTTCAGGCAACGACCATCGTGGCTTATGCGGGGTCAACCTAACCTCAGTGAGTCCTTTGTTTTGATTGGGCCCCGCGTCTAGACCTTGCCATTTGATCTCAGTCGACCATTCTGCCACCAAGGTGTCTTTCACGCGTCCCCTGTCAAAGTAGTTGGCACCCAGGGACATGTGTGTGAATGCAGTAACACCCGGGCCGGTCATCACTGCCTTCCAACAAGCAACGAGAGGCGTTGAGCGCGTGGAAGGGTTTGGGGTAGGGTGACCAATGCATGGACGTGCAGCGCAACCCGTGGAACTTGCTCCTGCTTTCATCTGACCTTGAATTCTCTCTAGATGGTATACACGTTTGAAGTTCGTAATAAAGTGGTTGTTTCGCGCATTGTATTCAGTCAACAAAAGTGGAACATGTTCCTAACCAATTGCGAAGTCATCGATCTTCTTTTGCTTATTAGAAAAAACACAACTCTCTTACCATGACCTGACTGTACATTTTGGTACCTTCAGAATCGACACCCGTGCTAGAAAGACACAGCGTAATTGCATAATCATGAGTGCACACGGGAGACGTGGTGCTGTCGAGACCAGACAACACGATGCACAATCC
Source organism: Hemileccinum impolitum (assembly GCA_003316335.1). Lineage (NCBI taxonomy): Eukaryota > Fungi > Basidiomycota > Agaricomycetes > Boletales > Boletaceae > Hemileccinum > Hemileccinum impolitum. Next base: position 148,237 of record QFEQ01000423.1, read on the forward strand.
AAGTGGGAGGAGAGTAGGGAACATGCAATGATACCAAGTTCGAGTGCAACGCGCTAGTGCAAAAAAAAAAACCTTTAACTCCTTGGGGACCGCACACCAAGAAGAGTGCCGTATAATACAGTTGGGACTTAAGCCATTAAATCAACGAGGATAGTGATGATGCCAAGGACTGTTAGAGTACAAATTTGAGTCAGCGTCCGATCACGTCAAGAGCGCAACAAAACTAACCAATCTCAATTCCAATCAATGCAATGACGATCTGCTCCAGGCGTTCTGCGTGCCTACTCGAGACGGACTCCTTGAGGAGCTGGAGCATGTCTTGAAGCACCTGTTGTTACAGCAATGATATCAGCGACGAGTTACGTAAGATACGTTAGGGGATCGATCCACGGACCTCTACACGCGTATTCAGCAAATCAATGCGTTGGGGAACCTCCAGGTAACTTCTCGCAGCTTCATACAGAGGTTGCAAATCGGGATAGGACTGTCTTTGCCTGTCAATTTCCGCGGAGAACAAACGTACCCACAAGCAAAAACAAATGCCTACCCAAAATACCTCCTACAGAAAGAAAATACGATTAGAAATCAACATCCGACACACGCCAAGCGAACGTACCGGTGAGTCTAGTACGGACCCGACGGAATTGATGTTTGTCCGCAAGATGAAGAGCTCTCCCGTTTTACGCATGATCTCTGTTCTTCACGCGTTCGCGAACCACGTCACGCATTCAAATGGGGTTCGGCATACCTTTATGGGGCATTCCGATCTTGCCGGTTTCCGAAAGTGTTTCAGGTATATCCTTGGTTTCTTCTATTTTTGAGGATATGAGGTCCTCAAACTGGAGAAGAACGCTCAATTAAGAGCTGTTAGAGAGACCAAACATCACACATACCAATGATATCTTTACTGATTGGGAAAGTGCGTGTGATAGTGACAACTTGGTCCTACGGACCCTGGTTTATGGCACACGATGAAAAGCGATAGGAACCGACTCACATATATCCTGAGCCATGCCGAAGCGTGATCACATCGTTATATATTCTTTTCAGGAAACAGGTTTCGGGTCATGATTTCCAGCCGAGGATAACGCACATACCGACTGTAGTTTGCGTAGTAATAGTTCAGATCTTCCATTTCAACGTCGTCGGGTCCTGAGGCAAAACATATTTGCAAAGCGGCATCTTCCGGAGACACACGAGACTCACTCAGTCTATCCACCTCAAATCGTCGTCTAATAAAACGTTATTGCGATATCCAAGAGGGGAAACCAGCGGACGCACATGGACGCAAGGAAGCGTTTCTCTTGAGCCTCGGACATGCCCCAGATCACGACCGTCCCATAGCCAAAGATGAATATCTCCGCCTCGTTGGGTACGGCATGGAACTTACTCCGCTTCTTCTTAGCGGTATGTGTATGTTCTGTATCAGACGTTGGCGGGCGCAACTCGGAAACACCAAGAAGGTCTCCCGTCAGATGATCTCGGTTCGCGTGGACATCCGAATGGCTCAAGGGTTCGTAAGCGTAGGGCGTGTAAATCACGTCGTCCATCATCTTTGCGTCCGATCGATATGCACTACGTCTTGCATTAAAAAATTTGATGAGCTCTGGAAGTAGATACGACCTGTCGCCAAACGTGATGAGCTGCTGCTTGACGGCAGGGAGAGAGAGAACGGCGGGAGGAGGGAGGAGGGAGAAACGTACTGAGCAGTGGCATAGGCAGTCACCCTTGGTAATGACTTTGCCTTCTTCTTGGTCAGCCTGAGCGCATCGCGTCGTGCGGTACCCTGGGGAATCCGAGATATTTGCCGCAGACGACCTTCAGCCCCTTCCTCGTCGTCCTCGTCGTCATCCTCTTCTTCTTCGTCATCCCCTTCGTCAGTGTCACCAGTGGCATTCACACCCTCGTCAGGCTCAGGTGCGAGTCGCGTTGCTGGGCCCGGGGTTGTTGGTTGATCAGGCAGAACCTTGAGTTTCCCCGCTGTCTTGGTGGAGCGGTTTGCGCCACGGATCTTTGGCTCTGCTTGGGCAGCTGAAGACGGCTGCGGCGGATTCGTCTTTGGGAGAAGTGGTTTTGACGACATGGTCGTTGGCGACAAAAGTGTTTCTGCTCGTCGTGTCGCACGGCGTTCGCGGCCCAATTCAAAACGGATACATTTCATCGGAAAATAATTAAGTAAATAAATAAATAAATCGCCCCATGACATCATCATCGCGATCGTAGTGGTGGACAGCCGTGGAACAAGCTCAAGGTCAGTTGGCGCACGACGGACGGAGAAGGGGCACTAGAAAAAAATGCGTATTTTTCTTCGTAGCAGCCGTCGCCCGTGCTAGGATCCTATTGGTTAGACTGCGGCGCAAAATCCAATGTTCCGCAGGATCGTAACCGTGCGGCGAACCCACCCGCGCGCGTTGCCGCACCTTCATGATCCTGGAAAATGCCCTCAATCTCCCGCACGTAGATACACCGCCGGCTGCCGTGCCAAGCACCTGGCGAGACTTCAGATCCCCTTCAGGGAGCATGGTCGTCAAGTCAAGAGCAGATTACACCCGGAGCCCCAGCGCCCAGCGGTCCACCATCAGAAAACGTGTTCTGAGCGGCTTGCCTATCTCCAGGCTTTAGTCTCGTGCCTGAACCAGCCCTTGGAATTACACTTGTAATTCGGACTACAATCAGGCTCGAATTACTCACGCTCAAGAGTCGGGGACACTAGTCGTTGACCACGGGAGGTCGCTATGTTTCGTCCGCGAGTACTGCACGCGTTGGGCGTCGTCATGTGTGCCATTCCCACTCAACCATCGCGACATGAATGAGACACAGCCAGTCGAGATATCTTGTCTTACCTGAAGGGAGTAAAGCCCTCGGCCCCAGGGATCGAATACTGGAAAATATCTATTTCATCCGCGGTCTGATTACCACGCTCTCTCTTTAGGTGAACGGGGGCTGAGCGCGGACTCGATTTAGATCTAAATCTTGTAGTCAAAATCAGTCTTGTCGAAGGCCATGCATGATAATAGTTACCTTGACGGGCTGCGACGTAACGGTGCCATCCCACCTTGCGTCAAGATGATAATAATGGACACCATTCTGATTGGTCCACGGGACATGATCGCGGCGTTTACTAGGACCCTAGCTCGGCGAAAGGGGAACAAGGCCACTCAAGCACAACCAGACCGTCGAGCCCCGGGCCTAGAAAATAAGAAACGTCATTCACCTGGAAAGGACAAGAACACGATACAGTATATCCGCCCCGGTATCCCCCGGTATTCTCCTGCTGTGCAGGAATCATCCTGACAGTAGGCCTGTCCTCGGGTTGGACGTCTCCTGCTTTTTCTGGGATGACCATCCCCTTCTTCGTCCCTGCGCCTTTTCCCGAAATTATTTTCGCCGCCGCTAAGCCGATTATTCGGACTGAGTTCAGGATGAAACAGCGCGCCCGCGGATCCACTGAGAACAGAAGGGTGATGACCATAAGTCCAAAAGTATAAGCTGCCTTCATCCGCCGGACCCAACCTTCTTTTTCCACCTTCTCGTCGGGGATGGGTAGCGGGTAGTCCTGCCCGATGATGCAGCCAGCATTCCGCTGTACGCTCAGAGGGGCTAAGTACGGTGCATATATAACCTTTGAGAACACGCAAGGCTCAAAACATTCAGGAAACACACCGGCACTGGGAACAGGGCCTCACCTTGTCTGGGAAGCCAGCCAGTTCCGGACAGTATTTACGTACGAGCACGCCGGACTTGTCAAATTTCTCGGGAAAGGAGACCACCCCATAGATAGTACAATCTGGACCTAATATTAGTAAATTTATAGTGCAATTACCGCTCGCGGAAATTTCACAATACTGCGAGAAAAAATGCAGAACAGGACAAACTTGTTAATTAGAGGACCAAAGATGAGCTCTTCAGAACGCCTTTGAGCATGGAAATAATTTACACATCCAATTTCCGGGAATCGAACAAGGATCCCAGTCGATAAGAAATTCTATGAATGAGACTTCATAAGCCTGTCGACACGTTACCGAGCATCGCACTCCCTACCGTCAAAGACCTTTGCTCCGCGCTCCCAGGAAACGTAACATTGCCCACGAGTCAGGAAGCACTAGTAACCAACTGAGATGACAATGCTGATTAGCAATTTTCAATTTGTCCGCACCGCCACTGCATGCCGTGCGAGATGATGGATCCAGCCCTCTGTATTCGAAGCTGGCGCATGACAGCGTCAATCCACGGGAAACCAGTTTTCTAGAAATTTTGATCATCACAGGCGGTCCTGATGAGTTTGAGATTCATCAAATGCACCCACGCGGCTCGCTCCTCATCAACGGAATCCCCGAGGGGTCGTGGAATGATCTTTCGTTCGTTCTCATCATATTTATTCTACGTGTTGGGCGATAAGTGATGGGCGCAGATATTATCTTTAAGGAACATAAAAATACCTGTACCCATCAGTGTAACCTTGATTGAAGTCGATGTGAGTGAACACCGTTGATAAAATAATATCATCAAAAAACTAAGTTTTACCGGCAGATAGGGTTCCCGCGGATTTGGCCGAATGATAATCCACGGGCACGCTCCACTCCGCAGCGTAATACACCTCTCTAAACTGGAGCTGGCCCTCGAGATTCTCAGGCGCTGGAATTGCTCAGAGAAAGTAAATTCGACAGAAGCGAACACATGAGATAAAATTTGCGACGAAACACGCACAGTCGGTGATTTTTTTTCTACCTCTGAATGCTTTCCACTTGGTTCTGCGCTCCCTGACACGCCAAAGGAACTCGCGTGGCCCAAGACAACCGCATTCCGCGTAAGGAGACTATAATTTCCGATGATTCGAGTCCGTCATACTAGTGGCATCTAGAATTCGCACCCCGAGCGTACACGTACCAAGTGGGTCGTGGCTGGAAGATCAAAGCCCAGGACTCGTCTTTGGTTTCGAGAAAGTAGCGACACGCTCCGCATCTTCATAGAACGCGGCTAGCCTTTTCAGTGCTTCTGATTCACCTCCCCTGATGCTCGTTGTAGCAAAGGGCAAGCCGCCGAGTTCCTCGAGGGTTAGAATTTCAAAGACCCCTTTGGGGCCCACTAACGAGTCTAGATTGTTGCATAAAGTCGTTTTGGTGGCGTGATCGGCGAACTTGAAGAGGCCATGATACCGTAACATGTTACCTCCGTTTCCCGCCTATGTACTAGCGTTGGGATCAATATCGCGGTGCAGGATTGTTCTGTACGTGTGAACGTCGGAGTATCTGTACTTCCCGGAGCCTGAGGAGGAACGTGGCAGGGGGCCCTTAAGCTTGACCGCCTGGGGAAGAAAAAGAATGCAGACAACCGTTTAAACGGGCGTAATGTAGCAAACACCACGAGGGAATGACAGCGTACCGCTGCCTGAGAGTCCTAGTAAGGTATGGCCTAGGACATCCGACACCTGAACACCCACGCTAAACATACGACTGGAATCATGGTCTGCCAGGAGGGGGCGACGTGGAGGGTCGCGTGCAGAGAGGGAACTAACAAAACGTTCACCTATAAGCAAGGGCATGTTCTGGATCCCAGCTCTTTCGGTTGGGGTTGGGCTTGCATGGAGGTAATAATGACGGTGGTTGAGACTCGAATGTGGTCGGTCCACAGCGAGAAATGATATTCAGGCCAATGCGTGTTGGGATAACATACAAGATCTGCAAAGAGAACAGAACAAACTCCAGAGTGCGAGTCCATAAGCTATATACTAGTACGTGAGACTTGAATGTAGAATGCACAACAAGGTATAGAAACAAGAGTCCCTCAACTGCCCAACGATGAAACGTAGACGACTAGAATTTCATTCTACCGGAGAACGAATGTGACGGTGAGTGCACAGGGATGGTCCCCTTAAAGGTCGTCGACGTGAGGGCTTGCATGGAGAAGCGTTGGAGGATCTGTTCATCGATGGGATCACGTCTCGGGTAGGCGAGAGATTGAAGATGATCAAGAGGGACGAGCTTTTCCGACAAGTGGGCGGGATTTATTCGCGGGCTCGGGGTTGCAGGTGTGGATGAGGATGAAGAGGGGGGAGAGGGGCAATTGGGGGACGTGTGACCTGGGAAGTTGTCTCGATACCTTGTGTGGTCTCTGCCGGCAACCAGATTAGGTTCCGAATACGTAGTTTGACGGACGCTGCTTGAGGTGTGATGGGGGAGTTCGGCAGATGACGGCAGAGAGAAGGCGGTTTTACGCGCGCCGGGAGCTTCTGAGAGGTCCAATTGAGAAGGATTTGTTGACGTGGGGAATTGGGTGTAGATGGGGGTTGGAACCTGGGAGTGGTAGAAAGAAGGAGAGAGAGCGTCAGAGGTTGAGATGACACCTTCCATTGGCGCTTGTGACATGCGTTTCGCCACGACGGACTTTGGTAGATCGTCGTCTCTGCGGGACTTGCCATCACGGCGGGCACTGCGGAACCAGCCGTCTGGGACGGGAACGTCACCGATTCCCTGGATGTTATCGACTGTGTTGAGCCGATCAAGTTTTTGTTGGCTAAAGTATGCCGCTATCAAAGGGACGATTGGTCGCGTCACTCGGGGATTGCCATGAAACACGTACTGAGGTGCCACTTTCTGACGATGCCTCGTGGGCGATCATCGGGCAAAGAAACACGCACACTATAAGTTTGCTTTATTAAGCGTTCAGATTCGCTTGTTGCGCGGGATCGCGGCGAGGGGTACATGCTATACAAGTGAGAGAATGAGGATGAACGAAATAGGCAATGGGGGAACGAGAGAAAAAGTTGGCAGGGACAGCGGAGAAAAAGGGATAAATGACTGACCTAATCATTTGCGCCCAAGGCATGGAAGCACTGGCTGGATCATCGCTCACGTCGCACTCCTTCTGGTGGTAGAAAAGAAAGTCCTAGAGGGAGATGAATAGAACGACGGGAGAAGATGGTCACGAGACAGACATCACGAACGCGACTGGGGCCCCAGCCCATGCCGTCGGTCCTGGAGGGGATGTGTGTGAGCAGAGGCGGGGGTGGAGGGGGGGTGAACGGACCAACGCTCCATGCCGAGGCCGGTTGCCTCCGAGCTGGCGCTGCGCTCTTCCCAGACATAGACGTTGCCGGGTACGATAGCGCGACGTTCTTCTGCATCGAGACGGCGTGTGATGAGGGGGATGGCGTTGCGTGCGACGGCGTAGAAGACGTGGAGGGCGTCTCTGGTTGAACGGATGCGAACGTTCTGGAGGGAGGGATGCTGCATTGATTGTGGGAGGAGGAGGAGGAGGAGGAGGAGGAGGAGGAGGAGGAGGAGGGGATGAGAAGGGGGGGCAAGGAGTGAGGCTATATATTCATGAGTGGGGTCGAGAGTTGAAATTATTTAAAGTTTGAATTGAGTTAGCACACAACCTGTGGTGTGTGTTGTAGCGCGACATGGCGGCGCTCCTCCCTGGAGATCGGCGGTACAAGAAAGTTAAAGGCCAAAAGGTAATGGAACCCACTCTATTCCCAATCCGCATCAAACCTTGAGCTTGATCCTGCTCGCCCATCTTGTCCCCTCCTCTCATGGCCCCTTCCCCCCCTCCCCACAGCGACATGCGGTACAACGCCACTAGCCCGTTGTCGCGTGCTGCTCTCCCAACTGACCACTGGGACAATACGGCCGGGCCACCTTGTATCCAGCATCCTACCTCCAAGGAGATTTCCGAGAACCCAACCGCCGCCGCACCATGTACATATTGACACTAACCCCGGGGGCGAACAAGATCTAATCTTGAAGCTTGACCCCCCTTGGGAACCGTTATTTTCGTGCGTCGGATTTTTCCGTCCGACTCTAGACGGACACTAGGAACCGCTGCGGCCTCCCGCTTCCTGTGACCAGCACTCCTCCAAATGAGACCGTACCGCCATTCTCCTCCGAACGTCTGTGGCTGATGCTGTGAGTCCCTGACTCCTTGTTTTGTCAATTATATCCATCCAATTCAATACACACTCACCTCGAGGCCATTCTCCCCCCACAACTTGAACCGCGAAGGTTCCACTGCATCCAGCCGAGTCAATGTCCGAGACTCCGTGGCGTGCAAGTTCGTTCGTGGCGGCCAATGATGGCGTCCCCGGGGCACTTGGACCCCACCCTCCCCCTTTGGCAACTGCCAGCTCATGTTTCATCGCGCCCAATCTCTCATCTGTCCACAACCACTTGGCAACAACCCATGCCCACCCCCGAACTCATCGCCTTTCCCACGACACCATGCTGGCTCGGGCGCAATCATTCCAGAAAAGGGTCACTGATCCCCTGTCATCATTCTAGCACGTCACACCAAACGTCTTTTCGCCCACAAGTTGCATTACGAACATCCAGCAGGTATCAGCTGCCAGCGGGTAAGCTGAAATTCAGGGTAGCAAACGGGGATTACTCCTCTAGACCTTTTATGACCGTGGCAACAACGCTCTCCTCGCCAATTCGTTCCGAACTATATACTTTGGTGCCCGACCCAGAGGCATGCATTCGACGCGTCATCGACGCGCACATACAGGCCCACTTTTGGGGTCGTCAATCTCTCAATGGCAATCCAGTCTCTGCAATCGACTCCAGATACATTGCCTCTCAGCCCATCGCTAGCACCGGCCTTTGACTCGACGCCTCATGATCACGATCTGGAAGCAAAACCGGAGTCGATCGCAAATCCTGTGACAGGGTCTTTTAGTCTTGGAGAATGCCCCTGCCTCAAGCTCATCCTGTCCCTATGCATGCCCTACACTCCCACCCATCACTGCGGACCCAAACCCATTCCGTCACCATCCAATTCCCGGTAAACAACTCGTGCGCCCATCCTTCATGTCTGAACGTGCAATGTGTGGGTGCATGCAAAGACCTACACAACATACAACACCCTCGACGTGTTCTTCATAAACCACAGCTCAAAGTTTGCGGGTCAATTGTGACAATGCAAAAGCCTGTGCAACATTGTCCTGTCGTAATGCAATGAGGGGAGTGTATGTACAATATAAATGTAATGGATCCTGTGCCATGTCTGCTGCAGGTGAGTAACCCAACTCAAAGCACTACACTAAACACCGGGTAGGGCTAGATCGGAAGCACGGAGCCATATCGTCGGTAAACGGGTTTAGGGGACCGCATCTTACACAACCAAATGGTCTTTTTTGTGAAAGAAAAAAAAAAAAAAGAAAGGAGTCAATAGCGCAAACTCAAAACGCGGACGGATCTTACCTCGCAATGGAAGTACGATGGGTACCAAGTCTGGAATTTCGGCATAGTGCATCTGGTCACGGAACATATACCGTACTCGTAATAATTTAGGAGTCTCTGGCGTCGGGTCACAGAATCCTTGTATACCCGACTACGAGCAAATGGTCAGCGTCGTGTGAATATTCCACACCATTTCCAAAAATCACCTTGGGTACCTTGTTTGACACGTATAACTGACTATTATGCACAAGCGCTTGAAGAGGTATCGTCACATCTACGTCAAGACCCGCTGTCTCACTGTCCAAAAGCGTCGGTCCATATGTAGCTTCCAAGATGACCAGTCCTAACCAGAGTTGGTAAGATGAGGGAGAACGTCGCATCCAGATGTGACGTGAGTCTTACCTCCTATCGCTCTTTCAGCATCCATATGTCTTCTAGCCGGCTCTCGCAAAAGGAGAATGGTATTATCGGTCTTCCTCATTACCGCCGACCTCTCCTCTTTCAGTGCTCTTCGGGCAGCATCAAAGTATCTGAATCCCCGTTCAGCAAGACACCGAAATTCGGATAAAGTGTTAACGTACTTGGCACGCTGTGCACGACGGCGAGGTTTGAGTATGAATTGGTATCCAAGGGCAAATGCCGTGGAGGGTAGAATGGTAGAATATAAGGCCAATGTTCCATTGTTCTCTGGTGAGAGAACGATTGGCAGTGTCCACTTCTGCCGGAGATACGATAGTCTGACGGCACGTTGAGTCAAGTTAAATGGAGCATCAGATGGGCCTCACTCAAGTCTCACGAACACTCCCCCGTTGCCCACTCCAGCGGTGGTAGAAAAGGCACTCCTCTTCCCATTCCATTTTGCCGAGATGGAATATGCCAGGCCTGGTAAACCAATTTCCACGCTTGCTTTTAGACGAAGGGCAAGTTCGTGGAGGAAGACGGAATAATTCACTGTCAAGCATGATTCTATGCCGTGAACAACCAGTCCATACGACCACGATCCAACGCCTGCGCCGAAGCCAGTGATTGACCCAGGTCCGTTGTCAAACATGGGTTCGGTAGGGTCTGGGGCCTGCCTGTATTCATCTGGTAACGTCAGGTCAAACGGCTTTGACGAGTGCACGTGGAGCTCGAGACGACCAGCAGGCGACCCTGGCGAGAACGTCCAAGTTGTTGACACCTGGGTCGGGGAATAACGGAACAATCGGCGACCAAACGATAAGGTCAAGAACGGGGGTAAGGTGCGCCACAAAGCGGGGATAAAACCCGTTCGCACCACAACGGCATTGTTGTCGTCATTGTACGTCGTCGTTGCGGCGATGATGTGAGGTTTCAGGAATCCAGCCGTCAGCTGCAGTGAAAGTCATTCACGATCCCCTGAGTAAAGGATAAAACTGCGTCGCAAACGTGTGAAACTTACGTCGAGCGCAATTCGGGGGGAAAACTGATGTTGTAGAGTACCAGTTAGAGTACGGGTGATGCTGCGTGGGCCTGTCTGAGCATGAGCATTGAGGGCAACAGTAGTTTTAGGTCCCAAGCGCCTCTAGAGCATGGAAAGACTGTCTGTAAGATCAGTCTAATCGGACATTGATCGATGGGATCTGACCATAACGTTCTGGCGGACCCCGAAACTGGTAACGCCAATAGCGCGTATGCGGTTGAGAATGTTTCGGGAATTCGATTTAGAATCGTCGGTCCTTGCGAATAGGGAGGAGGCATTAATGGCACAAATAACCGAGCCCCTTGGCTGAAGAAGTTGTTCAACAATCTCATGGCGGCGATCAAATTCCCATTCACTGAGTGCCGTCTTGATCTGATTTTCCGTTCGCTGAGTATTTTGGTCAGAGGTTTCAATAATATCGAGAGCGCACTTCTTCGTTATCTTTCGATCGCAGCTCCGCGGGCCATTGCCTTTTCAGACCTTCTGGACCTGGGTACCGAGAAAGAGGAATTTATAAGAAGACCTGGAACGGCAGGTTGCGAAAAGCACTTACCCAGATGATCATAAACTTGTCTGTTGGAGCAAGACCGGACTCACATGAATGACGCGGAGGAGAAAAACGGGATGTGGTAACGCACCGAAGAAATGGATCTGATAGAACTGTTTTACATGACATTTAGGGGAGACGGCTGTAACACGTCAAGATGGAGGGTGAGAGCGTCTGGAAACACACCTTCATAAGCCTTCTGGATGTCGAGAAATTGAGATGTAGCGGTTTCCTTGGTGCGTTCGTCGTGTTGTTTGTCGGGGTGGAAAATGACTGACAGCGCTCTGTAGCGTTCCCTAATGTCGTTCTGGGATGCGGTGCTAGGCAAATTGAGCACGGCACTGAGTCGAGCGTCAGCTACAGCGAACACAGGACCCCAGAAGGACTGACTAGAGGTACTGTCTTGTCTCTATGGAAGTCATGTCCAACTTGCCTTGTCATCGGTAACGGACGCGTTTCGGACAGTCGTGGTCATGTGACGTTTCCATCATCATTTCCCACGGTGTAAACTGCCACGTCGCGTTCCTTATTGCCAGTCCCCCTCCAACCAGTACCATCATCATGACCTCCCGCATCAACATCGGTCGCCCAGTCACGGCCAACTACAACCCTGACCCGCACGGTTTCTCAAATTCTCGCCCTTCTGTGGGCTACAGAGCCGCAAACTCGGATGACCCACTGGACAAGCTCAGAACGGTCGCAAAACAGGTCGAAGATGCCATCGAGATCCACTCACAGCCCCTCCGACCCCACCTCCCTGCCATCGGTCGCTTCCTCATCGTCGTCACATTCTACGAGGACGCTCTCAGGATTTTGACACAGTGGAGCGACCAGCTCTGGTATTTGCAAACGTGCGTCTCTCCCTCTTTCTCGGCACCCCTTCCTCAGCCTCTTTGAAGTCACAGACACTTTTACTGGGGTCTCTCCCATCTTTTCCTGTTTCTGAACATCATCGTTCGTGTTTCTGTCTACCGTACCCGCCCCGTCAGTCAACCCTGACAACCATAGGTCATGCTGGTAGCATCCTCAGCCGTCATATCGAAACGTTTCACCGAGTTTGCAGTTCTTGGTCTCTTCCTTGTCGTCATCTCGCAAGGCTTTGGTTACGGCCTCATTTTTGACTTGAACTTTTTCCTCCGAAACCTTAGTGTGATCGGTGGTCTCGTTATGGTATTCAGTGAAACGCTCATCTCTAAAAAGAAAAATTTTGCCGGTCTACCCTCAATAAGCGAGACAGACCGCAAGAAATAGTCTGTAACTTTTTCACCTCTCTTGCTTCCTCTGATACCATTCTGTTCTAGCTTCCTCCTCGCCGGACGTGTCTTGCTCATATTCTTGTTCCTTGGATTCATTCTTCAGGGGAAATGGAGTTTAGGTCGTGTTTTCGTCACTCTTTTCGGTCTTGCTGCGTGCACCATGGTGGCTGTTGGCTTCAAAGCCAAGTGGTCTGCTACCTTTTTGGTTATCGTGTTGAGCATTTTCAATGTCTTCGCCAACAACTGGTGGAGCGTACATGGCGCACATCCACAGCGTGATTTCCTCAAGTGAGTACCTGATTGACTTGTATTACGCGTCCCTCACGTGTATTCTACAGATATGATTTCTTCCAGACGCTCTGTAGGTCCTTTGGATGATACTGTGCATCGCTTACTTACTGTTTTCCACAGCGATCGTCGGTGGTCTTATCCTTCTTGTGAACATTGGCCCTGGTAAACTTCTTGTGATACCATCCTCCCTCCCTACTGACTGTTCTTCAGGTGGTCTCTCTGTAGACGAGAAGAAGAAGACGTACTGAGGGGGTGCCAATACTGGTGTGTACTGAGAGCAGAGGTAAATTGTGGTGTTTCCATTCGACCCTGAGTACATACGCCGAATAAGTACATCATCTTGTTTATGCAGACTCAGGCACACATTTTACCGTGTGCCAGATTCATTGAGCGAACGACCGCGTACATTAGTCACTTTGTAATATTTTCAAGATGCACGATGTCAAGGTCTACACCGTCAATGGTGCTCTTGCGGGATCCTCTTCTTCAATACCTGATTGGCTCATTAAAGCAAGGACGGCTAAAACAAGGGGAAAACGGGCCCTCAGAGAACATGTCGAGGGCCAGATAGAGCTCATCCAGGGATTCGAGTTTCCAGAAGCCAGCAACAAAATCAAAACTACACGAGATGGACGACACGCAATCGCAACGGGGACGTACAAACCCCAGATGCGAGTCTGGGATTTAGACGAACTCACTCTCAAATTCGAACGACATGGGGATGCAGAGAACGTCGACTTTATTGTAAGTGAATCCTTCTCCTTTTCCCTGCGAAAGACTCGCGGGCAGGACACGGCATGCTCAGCCAGACATGACAGATCTTGTCGGACGACTGGACTAAAACAATACACCTCCAAAATGACCGCACAATCGAGCTGCACACGCAGAGCGGCTTCCATTATCGAACACGCATCCCGCGTTTCGGTCGTGCCATCGCATACCACTACCCATCCTGCGATGCGCTCATATCAGCCTCTGGAAACGAGATATACCGTCTCAATCTCGAACAAGGGCGGTTCATGAATCCGCTCGTGCTTACCGCCAAAGAGGACGACCCGATCGCCGGGGTCAACTGCATAAACATCAATCCAGCGCATCAACTGTTGGCGTTTGGGCTCGACGGGCGTCCGACCGTGCAGTTCTGGGATCCCCGTTCGCGTACCGTCGTCGGCGTTCTCGACCTGCCCAAGGGTCGTATCGCTCGCAGTACGGGGCGGGCCAGGGTGATGCTTCCGGGCGTCGACGATGAATCATTATCGGACTCTTTGGCAGTGACAGCGATTGCGGCGAGATCGGACGGACTCTCGTATGCGATTGGCACATCGACTGGACACACGCTGCTTTACGACATCCGTTCACCGCGACCGTTCGCGTTCAAGGACCAGGGTTACGGGTTACCGCTCAAAACTGTCGCTTGGCTGGAGGGCGGCAGCCGCATGGCGGGCGATGGGATGGTTCTCAGTGCAGATAAAAAAGTCGTCAAGATTTGGGACCGGAATACAGTATGGGTAGTACTTTTCGTACCGTGTTATACGCTGATGCATTCTTTATAGCCATCGTCAAATTTTGTATCCATCACACCGGCCAGCGATCTCAATGATATCCATCACATACCAGGGAGCGGTTTGCTCCTCACTGCCAATGAAGGCATCAAAATGGCAGCGTATTACGTCCCCCAGCTTGGTCCGGCACCGCGTTGGGCAAGTTTCCTTGAACATATCACGGAGGAAATGGAGGGCCAAAGCGTGCACAATGTATATGAAGACTACAAATTCATCGAGAAGAACGAGTTACGGACGTACGCTATCCTGTCTTGTCATTCATGTGCGTCGCATTGACCTTCCCTTGAACGCAGTCTCGGGCTGGATCACCTCATTGGCACCCCCGCACTCAAACCATACATGCACGGCTACTTCGTGTCCCTTAAGCTGTATGATACTGCGCGCGTTATCACCAATCCTTTCGCCTATGCAGAACACCGCGAGAAGCTCGTCAAAGAACGCCTCGATAAATTGGCGGACACTCGTATACGCACGCGGAAGAACGGTGCCGCAACGTCTGTCAAAATCAACAAGGCACTCGCAGAAAGGATTAACCGAAACGCAGAAAGGGAACGAAGGAGAGAAGAGAAGAAAAGGGCGAGAAAGGCGAGGAAAGCTATGGAGGGTGGTGAAGGGAACGCTCCAGATGTGGCCATGTCTGTCGACGAAAATGAAGAGGGCGGTGAAGAACAAATCACGTTGCTTAACGACCCTAGGTTCAAAGAACTCTTTGAAAACCCCGACTTCATGGTGGACGAGACGAGCAGGGAGTACGCCCTTCTGAATCCCTCTTCCGTCGCGCCGCAGAACACAGATTCCTCGCGTGGGAAGACGGCTGTAGAGAGTGAAGAAGAAGAGAGTGAAAAAATGTCGTCCGACGGGTTGGGTAGCAGCGGTGATGAGAGCAGTGAGGACGACAGCGAGAGTGACGACAGCTCCGATGCCGGTTGTAGGTATAAAGAGAACGAGTTCATTTCCGGGGACTGACGCCTTGCATTGCAGCGCTCAATCAACACGATCCCCGATCCAGGGCCGGGCAGAAAAACGCACGTCTTCAGCAAGTCTACTCGCGGACACGCGACGCCAATAGACAGTCGAACAAGGTCAACTTTGTGCCCCTTGTCCCTCAAGCGGCTGCGTCCGCTGGCAAGACAAACGACAAGGACGCTTCGTTTGGACAACGTCTTGTCTCTCGGAAACCGTCAAAATCCTTCGTGGGCTCATCTTCGACCGTGCGGTTTAGCGCGGATGGCGGGATAGAGATGAGTTTTGTTCCCTCCGGTACTGGTGACGATCCAAAGACAGCGTCTATGAAGAAAGATGTACGGAAGGGGGTCGAAGTATTTGGGGCGGGTATGGAGCGGGGTGTGGAAGAGCCGAGAGGCGAGATGAGCGAAAGTGAGCGGAGTGGACGAAAGCAACATAGAAAGGGGATGCGGAGTGGTAGTAAAAATGTATTCAGACCATTGAGCACGTAGTCGTGGTCAACTTTGTTGTTTCTTCTCTGCGTTGTGATGGCAGATCATTGTGAGTCGCTGCAACTTGAAAGATCTACGACCAGACGCACTGAAATACAATGTAGCAACACAATTGCAATACGCTGCTGCCGCTCGCGTCCCACTCATAAAGTCACCAGCAGTGAGGGTACCGCCCCCAGTGGGTCTTTCTCATTCTACCATTTCGCCGTCATCTCATCCATCTCACTTCTAGGTCGAACTTCCCCCTGATATTCACCCTCTCCCCGACAGCGTCACTCCCTACGTGAGTCCTCGCAGATCAGTACAATTCCATGCCGACATCTCCTCATAGTTCGTCTATCCGTTCGTGCTCGAACCACATATCCTCACCCTCGAGTCATCACGGAGAAACACCCTCGCCGCCTACGCTGCACGGCGCGAGACCCTCCTGCGATCTCGTGACGACGAAAAAGAACGACGACGACGAGAGGCGCTCAGACGGGTCGCCCCTGGATTCGACGGTAACGGAGCCCCGCTCGAGCCCGTGCGCAGCACAGCGTCCGAGAAACATCCCGTGCCTCCAGGCGGTTCCGAGGAGAGCAGGGGCAGCGTCGATGTCATGGATAATCTCGTGGACGAACTCGAAAAGATGGTCACTACTATTTCTACTGCTGGTACTAGGACAACGACGTGATGGAGTGTCTGTCGTCAATGATTGTGTTTGCTTGCGGTCGGCATGGACGCTTCCACCATCACTGTGAACGACGTCTCTGCATGATGGGCGCCCAGTTGTCGATGCCTGATAATGGAGAAGCCAATCTACTTGAAGTAGAACCGGGACCTTCTGAGAGGGATAAAGCCCAATGAACCATGCCACAGTGATTCGTCGGGCAGAACCAAGGCTGCCATCTAACACTTCATACCGATTCAACGGGTGGTCAAAGTGATTCGGTATCCCTCCACTGTGACCGCCGGACCCGGAAGGTAACATCTTTCTATAGCGCTGTGCAAGATGATGGAAAGTTTCAATGATTGAAGCAACGACCAAACACTAAACCATGATAAAGCTATGCTCATCCAACTCCATTGCCCATCGTGGCCAGTCAAGAGATAAGGGTTCAAGACTTCAAGTTTTTCGGACTTATGGTATTTCCGTGACCGGGGATGCAGAGTTCGCTCGAGTGCTTGGATATTTTCTCCGTGAACAGACAGCCTGTCAAGGCATCGCAACCGAGGTCCTTCGATGTGGGGAACAATTTCGTACTTCATCTCTTGCTGGCTCCCAGGTTCTTTTCCCCTTGACTATTTAGTCCAAAGTGAGGGGAGATCAATGGCCGCCACCGTGACTCTATCAGTCATGACCATAGGCTGCGGACTCAGAAGGGGGAGGAGTTCATTTTCGGCTTGTCCAAGCTAGCTGTGTCATCCGATATGATGCCTATCGACTGGCAATAATCATAATCTGGTGGCTTCACTTTGGTAGGGACCGGTCACCGGTGCGTTCCCACTGGTGATGTTGGTTTTGATTTAGCATGAGAAAATGTGCCAGCTTCATTAATTGGGGCTGTATCCCCCTCATCTTTCCAGTCTCTTGGATGGATGCCATCAGATATCGGGCGATAGGGAGCAGTATACAATGGGTGTTCCTTGTTCCTCGCAACTAAGCTATTTGCAGCCCAATTATCATGCGGACCTGTGAAGTATGACCACTACATTTGGTCATCCCTTCTTCAAGGGAATTTGAGTGGGTTATAGTGACGTTTTTTCACCTGGAATATTCGGGTCACCATCTGGTCAATCAATGCAATAAGGCAAACGCCGAGAGTGATGAATGCGGTAGAAGATGCATGCACGGCCCTGGTCATTTATCAACACAGGAACATGATACATGTCACACCCTCAAGCTTCATTTCGTGCGGTAAGGGTGCAAACTGACAATTGATTTATTACTCGTCCCACTATCTGCCTGCTGGGATCTTGGATTACAATACTAATGGAGCTATCGTATATCAGCTGTTTGATGTAGTAGCCCATAGGTCCTCTCCTGTCGACCCTCTAGATGCGGACGACCTCCCTAACCGTACTTGATTGCTACCGAGATCTGCGTCGTAACCTTGATTTGAGACCTGCGGAGTTCTCTGTGTCGACGAGTAGGTTCCCGACAGAGAGAAACCTGTGCTTGATCCGGTGGTCGAGAACGTGGTTGAGGATGGTGCGAATGACCCTTGATTGTTCATAGAGAGAATCCCGCTCGCAGGGAAGCTAGAGGTACCAGGCGATGAGAGCGACACCCGCAACTTGCGGGTCGGCTCAAAGGGGGGTGCTTTGCTGGATAACGGCGTCGATGAACCGACGGAACTCGTTGAGCGAGACAACGAAGATGACGGGGATTGGAAGATCGTGTTAGTGGAGTGTGACGACGGCGGCGTCGCCGAATGAATGAATCCCGAAGACCCAGGATGGGATATTGACGAGGGGGACGAGTGTAAGGTCCCAGAGGGATGAGCCAGGCCAGGGGGATGTGATAACCCAGAAGCGCTAAGGTCGTTGCTTGTTCGATATGCGGATTGTGATCGGGGCTGGTGGCGAGGAAAATGTGAAGGTGAAATTGACGGCTGGCAGGTTCTCAGTAGAGGTGGACGTCCGATAGTACCAGGATGCGACTGGCGCCGCCGCTGTGTTTCTGTCCTCGAGGGATCTGCGTGCGAGTTGTCCCATGCGTCGCTGTGCTGCAAACCCTCCCGCTCCGCGACTTCAATTTCCCGTTGGATCTCCGTGAGCTGGGCCTCGAGATCAGGGATCACCGAGGTCTCCAGTTTCTCCTTCTTCACAGTCAATCGCTCTAACCTCTGGCTCAACGTCGCGCACTCTCCCTTCACGCTCTCCCTCCTTTTCCTCCCCTCCTCTACTCGTTTCTCTCGTTCCGCTCTGATTGCGTCGGCTTCCGTCGTCACGGATTTTAGAACCTCTTCGGCTTCCGACTGCCTTTCCCTCAGTCCTATTAACTCATGTTCGTCAGCTACTGTCAGCTGCCCGACCTGTTCCCGGCCTTCATTTGCGCGTCGCACGGCATCTTCAAGGGCGCGGACACGCTGGCGCGCTTTGCCTTCTGCAATGCCGGCTTTCTCCGACGCTCGTTTCAATACATCAATCTCACCACGTAAGCTTGTGGTGGTTTTGTTCGCATCGCGTCTTGAAGATTTGAGCGCGGCATGTAACGTAGCCTGCTCAGCTTGCAGGGCATTCAACTGATGTGAGAGCGTTCGCATGCGTTCTTCCGGAGCGGGTGTCTGAGAAGTGGATGGGGAAGGCGAGGAACATTCATTGGTATTACTCGTTGATGTAGATAGAATCTCTGGCGTCGTGATGGCATGATGGTCATCACTTCGCTCGTTATCCAAGGTCGTGTTCTCAGCGTCTGCGTCGCCCGCTAAGCCATACACCATGCTGAACACACGTGTACACTCACCTTCGGTGGTGACCTGCCTTCGCATGGTCCCGCCACTGACGAGCGCTAAATCAATGTCGTACTGTCTCCCGGGGTGTAATCCATAGATGACGATGATGGCTTCGTCAGCGTGATCGTCCATACGAAGAATGACACGTTGCCAATTGGAGCCGTTCACATCCACGGAGAGTCCATGAGACATGGCATCCGCAATAATTCCGCGCGAGTCCAAGATAGTATCATTACCGATGTCATTTGAAGTGTCACAAGTGAGCACTGGCTCTGGCTCATCGTCTGTGTTAGATCGCGTATCAAGGGATGATGAAAGGATGAATGTAGCAGAGACGGATGTTATTTCTCGTACTGCAAGCGTGAGGTGAGGTGTCCATGGACGGATTGAATGCCACTCGGAGGGGCTAGATGTGGAAGGGTTCGGAGCGACAGCGGTGGAGGCATCACCCATATCAAGCAGGAGATTATGATGACTGTCGAATACGAAGTGGCCTGATTTGGATTTTTTTTAAAAGGAGATCCAAGACGATGTGTCAGGTTTCCCGCAGTTGAGCGCCACTACGGGACTTCGATGGCTGAAGTTGTAGTAAGTGATTGATGTGCAATCCGGCGTTGTTTGGATCTAAAGCTTTTAGCAAACATCTAAATAAGGAAGGTTTGGTTAAGAATACTACGCCGTGCATCATGATGCTAACAGCCTGGTCGAAAAAGACAACCCCAGTCTCCCATTTTCTTGATCCCACTACTTGCTACTCTATGATTGTAACCTCCAGTACAAATAAGCAGCGGGACGTCGCGTACAAAATCTGCTTCGGGAGTGTTGACAACAGAGGTCACACAGGTGATGATCCCAATCGCCGGGCCATGCTCTGGTAGCAGGGGTGTACTGGTCAGCGGACGAGTTCCACTCTACCACTAACAGGATCCTGGGATGCATAGTGCGGGTTCGGCAGACTCGGATCCTGAATATGCATATTGAGAAGTATGCTGGATATAAGTCGGGTAGGTCTGCATCAGAGGAAGGCGAGAACAGAAATTGGAGAATACATGTGCACCCGTCAGTCGAGACGGTTAGCACGAAACAGTAGTAGTGAGCATCCCTAGCCACCTAGAAGTCATGTTCAATGTCGCTTTACAGTAATGTCGCGCGAAAGAGCAACCGGACGTGAAAGATAGGGTTGAACGTTGAGTGTCGCCTGTTGTAGTGGCACACCTTTAACAACATACCATGGACTATCAGGCTGATGACCGACTCGGGTCCAAGGCTGCACCTACCCTTTCTCACTCAATGATAAGTTGCATCGTGCACCGAAAAATCAACAAGGGCGCCTGTTGTTGGTAAAGGCGGTCTTGGGCCATCGATCCGACCTGAAGGGAAGTTTGGCTTCCGCTTCCAGATTGGTCCTGAACCTGAGAAAGAGAGCCCAGTCTTCATTTGTGCAGTGTACCAGTGCTCCGCCGGCCGGCGAATATCGTCATGCATCTTTCCATTACAGGGTCGCGAGCATCCCTCCCAACTTTGTCAGCTGATGTGGTGCCTCCCAAGTTCCTCGCACATTGAAATACTTGCTTACTGGGTTTACGTTTTCCATGTAGTCGTGTCCATCCGCGAATTGGTTCCAACACGTCCCAACACCCCCTTCAGGGTAATCGAGAACTGCAATGCCAGAAGTAAGTCTCGACTTTGCCGGACGAGGTTCTGAGTATCCGTGTACTAATTACACCAACAGGGTCACGGTTCTGATAACTCCGTGTGTCCCGTGGAAGATGAACACTTGACAACAAATCATATTACTCAGTGCATAAAGTCAACGATGATGATGGACATGTTCTCGCCTCGCTGAAACTCTGACTTTGGAAACAAAGCAAGCTTCCCACTCTCTTCATCCCAAGCTGCCCTCGCCACTCTGCGATTGTAATATTCAGCGTAAACAAGTGGGTGGATAAAGCCCCCAAAATCAGCTTCGGGGACGTTGATACCTGTGACATCGAAAGAGCCACGCTCGCAAAAAACTGGTTGTAGGGGCGTAGGTAATGATCCAATTCCCACTTTTCCATGACCAAGATCCCAGAATGCACGTTGTGGACCCAGGAGCATTGGAGACTTGAGCTCTCGCGGACACGTATACGTTGAGAAGTAAGTTGGATGTATCCCCGGTGGGTCTGTGTCAAAACTCGGCACAATGAAGAGGCATCTGTCCCTGTAGAATATAGCAATACTGGGGGTATCGACCGCCGGGAGGGAAGGCACCAAGTAAACGGCATGAGGGGACATGTGACTGCATGGAAAACGCCAGAAGGGCTCTACGATGGTAGGCTCGCAAACGGTTGAAGCTGAAACCATAGGGGGGGCATTGTATGCTGCGACTAGCATCGTATTCGATACCACGACCGTTACCTGGGAATCCGTGATACGCAACGCATACGAGTGCTTCGCCACCAGGTTATCAGTGCCCGATGATGTTATCAACTGGTGTGGCACCTACGGAGTGTTTTCCAGCTTCCCATCCGACCTTCATTGTACTATATTCTGCAAGCTTGCGAAAACTGGGCTCGAACTTCAACACTTTTATGAGATGCCTTAGTTCTGTCTGACTGCGATCGATCCACCCATAGACAATATAGCTTCCTAAGGCAGTGAAGTTCTCGATTTTTTGGACTGTAGCGGTCCACACCATTTCCAATCTTGGAGGATAACTCTCCAAAAGATGGACGAGATATACTCCAAGCCTCGTTCTGGGTGGAGGAATTAGGGTCTCACATCATGAGCAACGGGACAAGAGAACATACCCATTAGGATGGTCAGAACGAAGCACCATCAACGAATCTCCGTCGTCACTCGAAAGCATACACATGCCGGTCAGGTCCCCACCTGGTACCGAAGAATACGTGGTTGATTTGGCTAAGAGATCATTTGCCCTGCATAGCATCACCCCATCTTCGCCAGCTTTTCGGCATAGCACAACCAACCACTCTCCGCCTGGGAGAAAGGAGATACCCCACACAGTCGATATTAGTAAGGAAAGACGTGTAGTCGTATAATGGGACGGTATGAGATGCAAACCAAGGGGAAGATGATCAAGGCGTGCTAGCAGTATCGCTTTTTGGCGTAGGGCCGTGTCGGAGAGCGACTTGATGTGGAAGTGGAGGTGCGGAAGTCTTCTGTTGTGGGAGATGCGTAGCAATGCAGAATACCACACCACCCGATGGTCCTTCGTCACAAAGTCTAATGATCGACAAGTCTGCAAGAGAATTCAGCACTGAGTGACTATGATATAATGACTTGGGAGTACCATGCTAACATGCACGATATCGATGACCTCACAGTAGGAGAGTATTTCCAACCACATGTCCGGATTAAAGTCGACAACAAGGCCGCTATACACCTTCTCACTCGACGGGCGTGACACATCTTGCGCAGAAGAATCCGAGAGGATGATACTTGTTGTAGGTGGACTGCGTTTCCGTTTTAATCTGAACGAAAACTTGATTGGGACGCTCAAAGGCTTGAACTGAAGAAAGAAGGGTTTGGGTGCCATGAGCTGTAAGGAGCGTATGGATTGAGGAGGACGAGTTGACGAATAAGAAGATCATAAAAACGCCGCTTGGTGGGTATGGTCCCTCAGGTTGGCATATAGTAATACCCAGGTCCAGGGTCGCGAGCCTGAGCACCCCTGAGACGGAAGCTTGTTTTCGTCGTAACGTGTCACTCCGGCCAACTAGCACTGTAACTTGAATCCACTGATCAGTGTGGCCTGTCCTTATGTAAACTCATGAATGTGTAACAGAATACGGGCTCGAGAACGCAACGACCAACCTGTACAATCCCACATCTTCACGATATGAGCAGCCAGCGCCCCATTAAGATGCGGCTATGGACTCCGTTTGCTCCGCGAAGCTTCGAGCACGATTAGTGGACAAGTCTTTGTCTGTCTGCCACGTAAGCTCAGAATGAGTCGAAACTCAGATCATTACCAGAGGTGACCAATCACCGGCTTTCAAATGTGACCCTTCTCTGTATCGCCTCATCGAATCCTTCACGGATGGCGAAGAGCGATCCACGATGGAGTTGTTCCATCGTGGGGACCACATGGCAGCGACAAAGCGCATCTGGGACTCCGAAAGGACCCCACTGGGACGCCCGAGCGACCTGTGGGGCGTGCCCAGACAGGAAGCCTCCCTCCTCCACACTCGTTCCACCCCCATCGCAACCGATCTATCCGGGGTCGCGCCCCCGCGTACGTGAGCCACTACGTGGACTGGCCAACTCCCTCTATAGGGCTTACGATCGGTAGCTGGTACCCTAAACGGTCTCGGAAGGGCAGCGTAGCCCCCTGAGGACAGCTTTCCCCGGCTCGAAACTGCCTACCCAAACCGCCTCCCTTATCCGCCTCCTTTATCCACCTCCGCCTGTACTGTACATGGGCGCAACCATGGCCCGGCTCCCATCCTCGGAGAGGAGCGACCGACGAACAGGCATGTGGACTGACAGCCCGAGCGTCCCTCTTCGCACACAGATCTTACACCATGGCCCGTAGGGCCATGGTCCTCCCACATGAGGATCCCGCAAGCGACATTATCGCTATCGTCGAGGAGGACGAATTTCCCAAGATCCTGGCGAAGCATTGGGGAGTGGTGAGGAGGGGGAAGTGTGTGGGTTTTTGTGTGTGGCGTCATGCCTGATTATGAATAATAAGTTAAGTAATGTTCCGAGTCCCTGACGAGTCTTCGCCTTGCGCGTCAAATTTATCACCATGATTCTTTGGGCGTTTTTACATTGGCTTTGTGTTCACCAATTGAAGTGGTCTGGAGTCATCGTTGCATCGGGAGTGGGTACTTGAGTCTCCATAATACTTCAGGGAAGAAAATCGTCAATGAATTAGAATCCCATGTCAGAAGGCTCGTGTTTGTCAAAAAAAAAAAAAAACCTCTCCCGAGTCGTGATACTTTGAAACATTTGCGCGCGACTAGGCCCTTTCAGAGACAGTGCCATCCTTCTCATCAACCGCTTTCTTTGCCACTATATCTTCCAAGTTCCTCTTCCCAACGTCGCGCGAGATAGCCCAGGCACTGAAGGCATGCCCTTGCGCAAACACTTCTTCAATCTCCTCGAGCGTGCGTTGTGCCGTCTCGGGGAAACAAAACGTAAAGTGGATCGCTGCCGCAAAGTTGAAGGCGGCGAACACAAAGTACGTCTTCCATGCGATGGTCGATAGCCCCGGCGGGACGGCCCAGGCAAGCGCAAAGTTGAAGAGCCAGTTTGTCGCGGTAGCGAGCGAGACGGCCTTGGCCCGCACCTTCATGGGGAAGATCTCGGCGGGGTATGTCCACGAGACGGGTCCGATGGTGATAGCAAAGGAGCAGACAAAGAGATATGAACACACGATGACGGCCCTGGTCACCGCCGAGTGGTCTGTGATGACCCAGACCTTAGAGTCGTTGACGCTGCCCCATTCTCCATATCGACCCTGGAGACCGCCCACAAGGCAAAGGAAGAAACCCATGAGTGTAGCACCGGCGATTAGGAGAGGACGGCGACCCCATCTGTCGATGTAGATTATTGCGGGGATAGTGAACGCGACATTGAGGACGTATTGGACGGAGTCAGCGATGAGGTTACCACGCCGCCCGGTCAGACCAGCTCCTTCGAACACATATACGATATAATACATCATCACGTTCATCCCAGACAGTTGAGACCACATCTGGAGTGAGCAACCAAGGCTAACGCGGCGGAGCATACCGGGCTTCAATAGGTCCGCGTACGATTTGGCGCCTTCAGCGCGTTCAAAGGCAACCTGTTCCTTGATCTCCTCAAACTCCAAGACGACCAGTTCGTCGTTACGGTTCCCGTTTCCGTGTAGATCAGCAAGAATTTGAAGAGCCTCCTCCTCACTAAAAAGGATGTAATGAATAAAGACTAGGAGAGTGGCAGAGAGCCTACCGATTATGGTCGATGAGCCATCGGGGGGATTCCGGGAACCATAACATCCCGATTCCCAGTAGTATTGCAGGTATAACTTGAAGACCCCATGGAATGCGGAAGGACGCAGTGCCGTTGATGTACGAGCAACCGAATTGAACAAAGTATTGTAGCATGATTCCCCAGGTGATCGACCATTGCTGTAACGACACAAGCCGACCACGAATTGCGGGAGCAGTAATCTCGGATTGATAAATGGGGACTACAGTGGACGAGAGACCGACGGAAATCCCGGCGATGACACGACCCACCACCAGCATACCACGATTCTAAACAGGGGGACAAAGATGTGAGTTGCGTTCACCTGGGTATCGATGAGGGAAACCGCGCACGATCGCAGCAGATTGCAACACACAGCCAATGACCCAGATAATACTGGCGAGGATGATGGTGTTCTTACGACCAATCCGATCAGCGAGGGTAGTAACCGAAAGAGCGCCGACCAAGGAGCCCGCGGGCATTGACGCAACGATAGCACCTTGCGCGTTGGATCCAGGCTAGCTTCATGTCGTCAGCTGTACAGATATAACACTATATCATCGACTTACGTTGTTGAACATGCGGAGGTAGGCATCATTCTACACGCTTTTTAAATGATGGAGAGCAACAAGTGCGAGGGACAACACTTACGCTCAACACTCCGGACATGGACGCAATGTCCAAACCAAAAAGACCGCCACCGATGCATGCGAAAGAACCTACAATGTACTGGTTGGAAGACGTCAGGACAGGTGTCTAACATTCAGTGTAACACGTACCGGGTTTGCTGCGATACGTGCGCTGTACTGTATTGAAGTTAGTCCAGAACCAATCACAAGGAACGGAACTCACCCCAGGCATGACGATAGCGTCCACAAGAAATGGGAAGAGGAGCGCCCAAATGACCAATACCGGGATAGCTCACACTTTATACCCACCACTGGCGACCAAACAGTGGAAGTCGTCAACTACGGCGGAAAACCAACCAGTTGGCATGAGGTCATGAGATGCCAAGAGTCATGCGGGAGGTAGTTCGGTCCCGACCGCCACGTAAACCATTTCCCTCTGCACAATCTGTCCGGAGGTTAAATGGAGAAATGATATCGCTGCCCCAGTTACTGGGGTGCATGACATTATTGATGCCGGGCCCTGTGCTGCAGTTGCCATATTCATGTCACTGCCGTTAAACAGCTACACACGAACGGGGAAAGAGGGACGAAAGAAGCTGTTCACATTTCTTCAAGCACCTCTCATCAACGGAATCTCGCGGTTGAGGTGTGAAAGCCTCTGATCGTGAGCATCAGTGCCAGCCATGCCAGTGAGGCTGTAATCCGTCCAAGGTGAGTGCGTGCTAGCTGACCGGTGTAAGCAACGACCCAGGTGGCTGCAGTGCTGCCTCCAGGGAGTTCTGGGGCAAGCGCAATCTAAAAATCAGTGAGACATAAGTGGTATTCAAGTATGCAATTCTATGGCTATACTTTGCCTATTTTTTGGCTATGCTGAGGCTATTTTGAGCATCTGGAACGCTGATGAACATTGTGCTGAGTTTTAACTCCGACCATGCCGAGCTCATGCCGAACACCGGGCCGACACTCCTGATCATGTGATAGCTCACAGTGTTGAATTTGACTAAGTTCACTTCGCAGCTTGGGAATGAAAAGAATAAATAGCTCAGTTCAGCTGTACAAATACAATACAGCCACCAATTCCTGACAACAATTCCCTCAGGCTCTCCCTCTAACAACCATGCCTTACCAGTCTGAGAGAAGTAAGCTGCTGAGCAGAATTGACACATTAAAGTTAGATGTGATGATTTGGAGAAAGGAGAACTTGCAGTGTTATGCCAACAAGGATGAGGTCAATCTGGATGATTGGGATGACAATGGTGATTTAAACCTGATTTTTATCCCCCCCCCTACTCCCATTTCTCCATTCTTTTCAGATCTTGGATCTGAGAGTGGTGATGAATCACTAGAGTCAACCAGCTCAACAGAGGCAAGGGACCAGCATTACCAGTGCCTACTTGATGCAATTGAAACACTTCAGGATGAAGTTGACTGCATATGTGTTCTGAACCACATACCTGTTACATTTGGCCTTGGTGAGGATGAACGTAGACCCAGCGAGAGCTGAGGACTTCTGTTGGTAGATGGTGGGCGCAGATTCAAGATGTTACTTGACAAGGATAGGTCTTCCTATGCTTCAAAGGCAAAGGACAAGTGGTCAGATGATGACCAAGACGATGAAGGTTACTCCGCTTGAAAGGTGGTGGAGCAAGTAGTGAGCTATGATGAGGAAAGAGCAAGTGTCCACTCGGAAGTAGGACAAGGACTTAGAGAGATCCGGAGGGAAAGAGGACAAGGGATGTATTGCCAGGGTAAGACTAGCTAGGGATACATTGGTTGTAACAAAGGGTTTATATAAGTAAGGTGTGGGAATAATGACTAATCGGCTGGAATGTGAAAGAAGGAAGAAGAATGATTAGTCATGGAAAGATGATGTCATATGGAACATCAGAGAATATTGAAGAATGATGAGAGGTGTTGCGGACTGCAATGGTTTCAACTAGAAAGACGGAAACAAGGAGACGTCGGTGAACGAAGTCGGTGTCGACAAGAACGACGAGGACAAGATTGAATATCAGTACGGCGATAGAGAGAAGGCAATATAACATAGATGGCCCCTTGGCAGAGGGCTAGGCTGGCAGAGGAAGGGAAGAGTGGTATCACTGAGTTGCAGGCACCGGTTGAGGTGGGTGGAACGAAGTGAATAGGACTAAGGTAGGAGGGAATTACAGGGAGGGTTTATATACGATGAGTGACTACCTTAGGGCAGGAGTCTGAGTCCGAATTAGCTTTAGGGTAGGTAAAGATAAACGGTGAAGAACGTTCTAGAACAAAAGAAGAGAGACAGAGATGAATGTGTGAAAAGATAAGGGGACACGAGGTATGATGTCATCGATGACATCATAAGTCTAGCCTCAAGTCATGTGAATGTTCCCGCGGTCATGTGCACTAAGTCACGTGACCTTGGAATGAGAAATTGACTAAGTAAAATGATGCTCAGTGATGCATGCATATGAGTGAAGAGTAAAGTGAAAAATAGGGTGTACACATGCCCGAACTATAACACTACCCCCCATTCGCCAGATTCGAGGTCCAACCCCGAGTCTGCAAATTTGGTATAGGAGGGTCCAAAGGGAGAAAACAGGGAGAGGAACTGTGTGTCGGAGATGCCCCGAATAGGGCGAGGAGTGGAGGGGTGAGCACTATGAAAGTCATTGATGGTGTCTTGCGCATGTTGTAAATTAGCGACCGGTTCCCAGGTGTGATCCACCTCATCCCATCCTTTCCAGTGGATGAGGTATTGTAACTTTCCTCGAGAAAGCCTGCTAGCTGCGACGAAGTCTACTTCGTATTCTTCATGACGGTCTTCGGTGACAGTGATAGCATCTGGTTTGAATACGGGCTGGCCAGCCAGCGGGGCTTTGTAGGGTTTTACTCGGGACACATTAACGGTGGGATGGATGGAGACGGAAGCAGGGAGGTGGAGTGTGACGGCGTTGGGTAGGACAGCGGTTATACGGTAGGGCCCGATGAATTTTTGTGTTAATTTATGTGTGGGATACGGAAGGGTGAGGTGGTCGGTAGAAAGCCAGACCAGGTCATCGATAGCATATGAGGGAGCAGGAGAACGTTTAGACTCTTGGTTTAAAATCATCCGGTCTCTGGATTTAGCGAGTGTGGTGGTGATTTCGTCGTGAGACTTTGCCATGGCAGAAGCGAATGACCCCCCAGGAGTCGTAGACGAAGAAGGCTCTATTCCTTGTTGAGGATGATAATTACGTGTGACTTCGAAAGGGGTGGCGCCGGTGGCAGTGGTGAGAGAGGAGTTATGAACGAATTGTGCCATCTTGAGCCAATTGCTCCAAGAGTCTTGTTGCTTGGTGACATATGCTCTGAGGTATGCCAGCACCTCGCGATTAATCCATTCCGTTTGTCCGTCCATTTGGGGGTGGTATGCGGTTGATAGTTTTTGTTGTATCCCCAAGACTTTGCATAGTTCTCTCGTGAACTCCAACACAAATTGCGGTCCCCTGTCTGAGACAATAGTGTTAGGTAGTCCGTGTGTGCACCAAACATGGTCTCTAAATAAAACGGCCAAATCAGAAGAGGAAGTTGTTTTTGTACAAGGGAATAAAACGATTTCTTTTGAAAAACGATCGACTATGACACCGATGGCATCATACCCCTTTGAGGTGGGGAAACCGGTAATGAAATCAATAGATATGTCGACCCAAGGGCTGGAAGGAATTGGGAGAGGGATCAAATTTCCTGCTGGTGGCTTTGATGAACCCTTCATGAGGGAGCACACCTGGCAGTGTTCGATGTAAGAAGAAATGTCTTTGGCTGCACCTGGCCACCAATAAAATTGTTTAATGGCGCTAATGGTATGATCTCGGCCTGGATGGCCTACCGTGGGAGAATCATGAAATAAGGAGATATGTTCATTTTGAAGTGAAGGGGGCACAAAAACAATGCTGTTTGAAGATCGGAAGATTTTTTCTTGAGCATAGTACTTGTATTCGTTAATAGCGTCAACGCCTAATTGTTCCGATTCGTTCATTAGTTTCATTTCGAAGTTAGGGTAAAGTGAAGTGGAGGTCATGGCTTTGACTCCTGTGGATCCAAAACCTTTTTCATTTCGTTCAGACTCTTCAAGAGTCTTTTCTTCTGTAAGTGTCGGGTTTTCTATTTTTTCGATAATTAGTTGAGTGATACGGTTATGTTTGGAAATATGAAAAGGTGTGTCTGCATGATTGAACAGGATTACCCCAATTTCTCCCCTATAATCGGCGTCAATGACTCCAGCCATGACATCAATTTTGTGTTTGAAAGCGAGGCCCAAGCGGGGGGCAATCCTGCCATAGGTACCAAGGGGAAGTTGAATTTTGACATGGGTGGGTATTAAAAGTTGATCGTGGGCGGGGATGTCAAAATCGTTGGTAGAATACAGGTCAAAGCCTGCCACTGCGGTAGAACCCTTGGTAGGGAGTCGTGTGTCTGAGGATGTGAGGGATACAGGAATAGATAAATTAGAGGAACGTAGAACGGTGGAAGGAAAGACGGTGATATTTTCATTCAGGTTATCAACTGCGTCGGCACGTCCGTTCATGTTGCCGGGTTTGTAGATAAGCATATAATTAAATTCCTGTAGGAGCTCATGCCAGTGAGCTTGTTGACCGGACAATGTTTGTGGTTTTTTCCAATATTCGAGATTTTTATGATCTGTCCAAATCTCGAAGTCAGTTTTTCCGATGAGGTAATGTCACCACTCCTCAAGAGCGCGTATGATAGTGAGCAATTCTTTGTCATAGACAGGGTAGTTGCGCTCGGCAGAAGAAAATGAATGAGAAAGAAAAGCGCAGAGGCGCCACAGATTATCCTCCCCTTGGACGGATAGTACTGCTCCGGTGGCGATATCGCTTGCATTGGTTTCGAGTCACATCGGGCGAGAGGAGTCTGGATAAGCTAAGAGAGGTGCTTCGGTAAATTGTTTTTTGAGCATGTCGAACGCGTTTTGTTGTGCCAACCCCCAGGTGTATGGTACATTTTTCTTTGTTAGATCGTTGAGGGGGCAAGCGATTTGTCCGAAGCCTTGAATGAACCTTCGATAATAATTACAGAGGCCCAAAAACGATTGTAGCTGTTTGAGCTTTGTGGGCACTGGCCATTCGAGAATAGCGTCAACTTTTTTGTTTTGCATGGAAACACCATCTTTTGAGATGTGCATGCCTAAAAAGTTGACATCGTCAGCATTAAAAATACACTTCTCCGGTTTGGCGTAGAGGTCGTTCTCTCGTAAGCGCTGGAGAACTTCTTTGACTATTTCTGTGTGCTCTTCGTCTGTTTTCTTGCATGTGAAGATGCACATGTCATCCAGATAGACAATGACGACAGCATACATGTCGTTGAAGATATCATTCATCATCTGTTGGAATGTTGGAGGGGAATTAGTCATGCCAAAATACATTACGACTGGTTCATAAGTGCCCAGGGGGGTAACAAATGCGGCTTTCCATTCGTCGCCTTCTTTAATGCGGACATTGTTGTATCCCCATTGGAGGTCGAGACAAGTAAACTTGTCGGCGCCTTTTAATCGATCTACGAGTGATGAAATGAGTGGTAATGGATAAGAATTTTTCACGGTTCCCTCATTTAAATATCGATAGTCCATGACGAGTCATTTTTCACCTGTCTTTTTTGGAATAAAAAATACTGGAGCCGTTTGGGGTGATTTTGATAGGTGAATGTACCCTTTTTCTTGTTCGCTTGCGATAAAGTTCCAGACTTCTTCTATTTCAGTGTCTGAAAGTGGAATGACTCGTCCCTTTTTTGATTGGAAATCGGGTTTGAGATCGATGGCGTGATCCCAAGGTTTTCTCATCAGCATTTGTTTGGATTCTTCTTTGCTGAAGACATCCAAGAATTCATGATATTGTTTAGGTACTTTTTCTGCTAATCCTTCTTCGATAGATCGTACTGGTACCCATTGCTTAGTTTGGTTGGTTTTGCAATGCTTGGTACATTTGTTGAAGGTTATGGTTTTTGCTACCCAATCAATTAGAGGTTTGTGACAGTAAAACCAATCATACCCTAGGATTACTTCGTGTGATCCCAGGGTTGCGACTAGCACATCCACTCCTTCTGCATGTCCATTATAAGATAAAATGATTGAAACATACTCATGAATCATCCCATGTTTTGAGGACGATCCATCCGCATTGGTGACGTTCATTGGGTTTGATAGGGGATAAGTTGTGATTCCCATTTCCGTTACCCAATGTTTGTCGACGAACGTATGCATGGCTCCTGAGTCGAGGAGCGATGAAGTGGTTCGGAAGGTCCAGTCTCCTTTTTTATCCTGAAAGTATACGTCAGTGTCAATGTCAAATTCGCCTCCTTGAGAGGTATCTGGTTCCTGATGTGAAAAAGTTGCTTGGGGGGATTTGTATGAAGAAATGCAAGACGATCGTTCATTCAATAGGGAATTAAGCACACTATTCTTCTCCGGTGCCGCGCTCAATTGAGACGCCCTTTTGGAGGTAAGTCTGTAAGGAAAACTATCGTAAGAATCATCTTGAACGATCCGGTCAGCTTCAAAAGCTATATCAAAGGACGTGGAAGTGATTTTCGATGAGGCTTGGTCAGTTCCTTCAGCCCGTGAGGCTATATCATGGAAACTTGACTCTCCTTCGACTTCGAGACAAGAAAAGCGATTTTGAGAAGAAAAGGAAAATGGAATCAAAGAAAGAAAATTATTGTTCTTAGCCGAATAGGTACCCCCCAGATCTACTCGGCTTGCTCTTTTCCCTTAAGTCCTTCGGCTGCGAGATGCTGTGCCCTTGTGGTAAACAAGTCAAAATAATAGACTTGCACCTCTTCGTTGTTTTGCCAGTCTGGGACTGATGTTGCACAGGAGTGGGGAGAGGCAGAGGAGGAGGATTTGGCCGCGACTGAGGCAATGGCCGTTGTGGGAGCGAGCAGGATCTCATGGTTTTGATGAGGTGGGTATGACGTTCTTCCTGTCATAGGGTCGAACGAGGGACATTGTCGAGGCTTCCTTGGTTCTTTGCAATTTCGCGATATGTGGCCCTTCTTTCCACAGTTGTAACAGTTGTGGTTGTCGATGCGAGGCAGATTTTGGACAGCCCGTATGTCTTGCATCGGGGCTCCTTGTCCGGGTTGCGTTCCGACTGCGGTGAACTGTGGTTCGGTG